>CM058041.1:18079266-18249233 GCA_030169165.1 Centaurea solstitialis
TTGGAGTTGATTCTTAGCAGGTTGACACATGTGTGGGCACAAGTTCATTCTTGCACGACATTGTGCCAAAGTTCTAAAAAAAATTGTCACTTAAATATCGTGCCACTTTATTTAGCAGTCTTGCAACTCATGAGAATTTATGGTCTACTAGATACTTTAATTAATAGACCTAATTAATAAATCTATTACATTCTACTATGTAGTTTCTACATGATTCATACTTGAAAATGATTGAAATTATGTTGACATTTACTTCTCTTTCATCATGGAAATGGATGCAGCTTGGTATGAACCCGCGGCGTTGTGCGCTTGCTTAGGAGCAGCTAGTTTCGCTTTCGTCTTCTTGTTGTGGCTAGCGTTTCCATACACTTGCCTATATCGTGTCAAAATGAGAAAAAAATATAAGTTGAAGGGAAGTCTACTTGAGGATTGCATGATCAACGCGTTTTGTGGATGGTGTGCCTTGTGTCAACAATATCGGGAGCTTGATCATCAAGGGTTTAACGTTTCTATTGGTATGCTTATCCCTTCTCTCTGTTAATATATGCATGTCTATATGCAATAACAGATCTAGAAATTTTGGTAATAGGGGTTGCAAATTGAATTTATAAATTCTGAGGGGTAAAAGAAAGAAATATATTTATATAAGAAAAAAGTTTATAATATATAATAAAAGAATACTAGAAATTTTTTGGGGGTCTATTCACCCCTAACTCATGTATGTACTTCTGCCATTAGGTGAGGTTTAAACGAGAATACTTTTATTTTGTGAAAACCTAACAATACTTTTATCATATGTGATAATACATGTGAGAGAACCTATTAGTATGCTGACAAGACCACAGGTTGTTTGCATTTGTGATTTACACATTATCTAATAAATATGTCTATTTAGCCTTATTTATTAATTATTATACGTCTAAACTATGGTTCGATAAATAGAGGGAGGTTCAAACGAGAAACGTATCAATTTAAGAAAACGTGAGAAGCAATCTCAGCCACTCATACGGTCAACAAAGACGACTTTGACCGGTCCCCCCCCCCTCCCCCGCCTTTTAATAATCTCTACCATCCATGAATCGCGCCAATCCTCCGTGATTAGGTCCACCTTAACCGTAAGATGAGTGACTGAGATTACTCCTCATGTTCTCTTAAATTGACATGTTTCTCATTTGAACTTTCTCCTCGATAAATATAGTAATGAAAAATATAATGGACCAAACCGTTTTATCAATTTATATTGACGATGACAACTGATAAATGGGCAAGTTTAGGTTGAATTTTTTTTTATTAAATGTATTCCAATTGGACATCTAGAAAAAGGAAGTTTGACCACTACTCATAAGAATGTTTATTTTTAAACATATATTACACTTTCTTTTAAAAGATAAAACATAATACTTCTATTGATTCAATACAAAATCAAATTTAAAACATTTATACTGCATATAAAAGTAACCAAAATGTGTCCTCAAATATGAATCACTTATTTTTGTTTTGACATTAATTAAATTATTTATTCAATATTATATTTGTATTATATTTATATTTATTCAGGATGGCATGAAAACAAGAGAAGGGAAAGACAAGCAGTGGCAGTATTTCGATTGATACCACCAGAGGAGCAAGAGATGACAAGATGAAGAGAAGAGTAGGCCAAACAATTTTATATATACACGTTTTTCTTTTTTTCTTTTTTGCACAAAAATCCCACATTTTATTTCTTCTATATCAAATTGATTATTAGTAAGAAACCCATCTTACTGTAGATGAGGGGTTTAAGTCAAACATTGTGCAAATTTTATCTGTTGTATATAAATATTATATACTTCAAAAAAAGATGTATATGTATTTGTCTACGAACCATTATTCTTGTCGTTGCGACGGCTATGCTCAATGGCCTACGTTCTTCATGGTGCTCCCTCAAAGACAATGTTCCGTGACATTTAAGACGTTCTGAAAAACATGTATAATAGTCATAAAACTTTAAAAAAATGTGTTCTTTCGTCGCTAGAATTATTGTTTTTTAGTTAAATATTGTCTAGACGAATATCGACACGATTAATTTGTGGTCACTAAGTGATTCTAAATATGATGTTTTACATCATTTCAAAATAAGATAATATTTGGGAAAGTGAGGATGAAGAAACCGAGAAAGAGAATAGAGAGAACATGGTGGCACCGTGGGGTTTTCTAAGGGTGTTACTGGTTAGCATCCGATGGATGTGAGGGGAATCAAATTGATTCAATCATCTATTGGATGTTGGATTTTTCCAATACAATGGATAATTGGATCAATTTGGTCTTACGGAATATCTATTATATTGGATTGGATCCAACAAATATTAATCGGATTGGATTGAATTCAACCGACATCCAATGGATGATTAATTGTTTTATTATATATATATATATATATATATATATAGAGGGAGGTTCATACTGAATATTCTGTCCACAGCCGATATGGGATATGCCTAAGGTGTTACACATATCTCTTGTTTTCTTTACTTTTGATTGTCTTATATTATATTATTCTTTTTACATGTGAGAGTTGAATTACAACGAAATAGACCTAGTGGTAACTTTTGTAACACACATATCCATGTATGTGATTCTTTTCTTATATATTCATTTCAATTACCCTTCTTTTGGTTTTGAATATGATGATAATATATAATTGAACATTGCCTTAATCTTTTAGTTTATGCAAAATATATAAAACAATATTATTGAACGAGGGTGAGTTAAGCCTAGTCCTAACTTTTCTAGCAATATTACTTTCTATTCTTAGTTTCTTATTTCTAACAATTTCAAAAATCATGAACTAATCACAAATCAGAACTCACATTTTTCTAGTTTTTCTACGATAAATCACAGTTCATAATCGAATTGACCATCTAACTATTAACTAACCAAGCAACTAAGCAAGAAAAACCAAAGATTAAAACATATTTTTGTACTCTAAAGGAGGATCAAGAAACTAAGAATTTAAGAAATAATACCCAATAGTAATTTATGAATTATGGTTTAGTAAGCAAGATCGTTTTAGAAGAGCATAATACCCGATAGGAGAATAGAGTAGTCGGCGATTTAAGGTTATAATCACAAATCAACAATCGATTTAGGAGCAGTTGAAGTGTGGTCGTCTCGAATAGAGCAAATGTAGTCATGTCAAATAGCAATTAATCGCGTTTAGATTTATCGGAACGCAATTTACATTTTCGGTTCATTTATGTTTATTTGATTGATACGTAATCTTTTATTTAATAAATCTCACTAATTTAGTAAATTAAAAAAGGATTTAGTTATTTAATTTGAATTATTCACGTTATTTTTATGCATTGCATATAAAAAATACAAGTTGAATTGTTTTTAAAATTATTTACTTATTTAATTTGAATGATAAAGAATAAAACCGACATGAAACAATATTATTTGTTGAAGTACTCAATAACTTAAAATGTTTTGCGCCGCATCGTGTGCATACGTAACTAGTATGTATGTATGTATGTATATATATATATAGTATTAGGTTCAAATGAGAAGTGCTAAAAAATGAGAAGTAGAGAAGTGATCTCTACCACTCATCCGGTCAATAAAGGCGGCTTTGACCGGGTCCCCTTCTTTAATATCTCTACCCTCCCATGAATCGCGTCAATCCCCCATGATCGCGTCCACCGTAACCGGTCAAAGCCGCCTTTATTGACCGGATGAGTGGTGGAGATCACTTCTCTACTTCGTATTTTTTTAGCACTTCTCATTTGAATCTTTCTCTCTCTCTCTCTCTATATATATATATATATATATTATAGAGAATGAAGTTCATTTGTAAACCCAAAAAATTGTGTAAACCGTGTAAACCTATATGATGAAAATGTTTCATAAACTTCAATTTTTGATAAAATTATTTCATATTTCAGTGTTTTTTGTTCCTATGAAATTTTTTTCTTATTGTTGTGAAACTTTTTTATTTCTACATAAAAAATACCTTCATATAAAACAATTTAATTAAATAATTTAGTAGATGAAAATTTATAAAACAATTTAACTAAATAATTTAGTATATAAAACATTTTTATCTGTTAAAAATTTAATATATAAAACATTTTCATCATGTATATATATGGCTTTATTCAATTTACTTTAAGCAAATCAGTAAATTCAAGTTCTAAAATTTCATGTTTTTTGTAAATTAAACTCAAAATAAAATTGTAACTTAAAAGAGGGGTTAATTCAGGTGCATTGATTTCGATTGAACAATAATGTTTGACTACTTTCAAATATGCGTTGACCAGCTGCCACAACACTCCAACGACCTTTCAAAGACCTTCAACAGACAACACATTCAATTATTATGTCTAGTTTATTTTTATTTTTTTTAAGTTTAACATAAATCAAAAGTTTAAACTTTTAGAAGATTATATTAGATTAATTAAATTATTTTAGAGATTGATATCAATTATATTAAAAGAATATTATGTATATTTATTAGAATATTGAGTAAATTACAAATTTGATTTATATGATTCCCACAATTTGCTCATATTGTTCTAAAAATCAAAATATGTTCAAAGATGAGACTTATCGTTTTACATATTTAAATATTTTGAATTTCTAACATTAAATAGAACAAAAAGAATCTATTAACTCGGTTAAATTAGGGGGGTATTGTAGTCTTCTTCATATTTTTGTTTTTTTTCTTATATTGTGCTTTTTTGTGTTATGTACACAAACACATGCAGATATGCATACACTCCAACGTAACACCTTAATAACTATTCATTTATACGGTATTCTCATTTGTACCATAGAAATCAAAGAAACATCTCTAATTACTTACACATGTGCAACCTTACAAATAAATGGTATGCATATGCATATAGCATGCACATTATCTCAACCTTTTTTTGTAGTTTTTCTTGTGAATTTAATCATGTGTGTATATATTCACGGATACATATCCCCAAGTTGTCGTTATTACGACATTGGAGGGAAGGTTGATACTGATTTTGAAATCATTTTTGAATACCTTTTCAGAAAAGTATAACAATACACAAGAAGAGATTTAAATTAAGGTTTTTTTTTTTGGTAATCATAGATTTTCGGTCTAATTTACCTGTGCCGACTAATCCCCCTAGTGATAAAGAATACCCTAGAGTCATTGCAGGTGAACTCTCACGACCATAAAGGTTTTGGAAGTATCTAGATTCGAAACCATAAAAGATGAGATTAACTTTACATATCCTTGAGTCTTACCAATGCACCATATCCCCAGTGGTTATTCTTTGTTAAGGTTTGGACATGACTAAGCGAGCAAGCTGATAATGTAAGGATATAAGGACGGGATACAAAAATGATTAAGAAAGGTTCATCCAAATCAGGCTATTCCTCTTAGTTGAATGAACTCAACGACACGGTAAACTTTTTTATTCTTTAAGTAAAACACATCATAAGAAACACTTGATGATTTACTAGATTTGAAGATTTTCCACCTTACAATATGGATGCTTGTTGGATCGATACTTACACACTTACCAGAGTGTGAAAACAATTGTGTTTTATGCTTTGTATCTCTAACTCTTGTTAATTTTTGACAAAGAATAAGAGCATCTCCAAATTGGTTGCTTAATTCAATAAGAAATGGAAGTTAGCACAAGATTTTAAATGGAAAAAATAGAGAGTATGGAGATTTTAAACAAAGTTTTTGCTCCAAGAGCTTTCCCATAACTATCTTCAAAACGGAGAAAGTAGGATAGAGGATGGGTTTCTCCTCAAATACGAAGATAATCTTAAAAATGATTATAAAATATGAGAGTTAATAGGAAACTTTAAAAATAAAAAGCTATATAAAGAAATAGTTTTTAATAGATAAAAAAGATATTTTAATATTATAATTATTGTTAAATTCTTTAAAATAGAAAATCTCTTAAAAAATGATTATAATTATTTTTGTAGATTTTGACTTTTGTTTAATTATTTTGAAATTTTTTTCCAAACTTTCTTGAAGATGCTTTAAGATGAGAATGTAAATCCTCTTGCAAAAAAATGTCGACTTAATTCTCCTATCAAGAAAACGGTAGGTTTCATTAGAAAATGCGCTAAAACATTAATAGAAAATTTATTTTCACAAATTAAAATTTTCAATTGCTAACTATTTTAAAACGATCACTTATTTGTATTTCAAGGGGCATTTGTTTTGATAAAATGGTATGAGTGATTCGAATTTACGAAAGGATTTAACACCTTGAGCGATTTGAATTTTTAATTACATAGAATTTTTGGTGAGTTTGGTTTGTGGGAATGAAATTGGATCTCATTTTATAACTAATTTTTTAAAACATAGTGTAAAAAATTATAAAAAATTATTTTTATATTATTTTATTAGTTATCATAAAACACAAGTTCGCACTTTGTAACACATTTTAAAAAATTATTACATTGAAATCCTACAAATTTCCATGAAATATTAACAAGCCAATGGCAAATTCAATATTTATGAGATTTCAAATTTCCAATGACATTCATGGATCTTAGATACAAACAATCTTTCAAACCAAACATAAAATTACAAATGAACCCGAATTCAAAATCCTATCTAATCCTACAAATCACAGGACACTTGATAATTTTGTTTCTTATTTAGTAGAAATTTTTAGATTCGATTGTTGTTTAAGTATTTTTTTTTAAGATTTGGTTGTTGTTTAAGTATTTTTGTAAATCAAAGGACACCTGATAATTTTGTTTCTTATTTAGTAGAAATTTTTAGATTCAGTTATTGTTTAAGTATTATTTTTTTAAGATTTCATTATTGTTTAAGTATTTCTTTTAGATTTGGTCGTTGTTTAATCAATACTTACGTTATTATCAAAAACCATCTTTTGAATTAAATAATCATTAAGGCTCCATCACCACGTGACCATTGCTTAAATGTTTGAATCTTTACACCAAAAGAGTTAACTTAACTAAACCCTTTTTCACATACATGTACTACAAGCTAAAGGAGGGTAAAATTCATGTGACTATGCGAGACTGATCTTGAAAGGATTTTATAAAATAAATTATTAAAGCCTTGGTTGGAGGTTGATCTCCTCAAACAGGATCTTATCAACGGTGCTTTCATCGCCGACGCCATGCCTCCCCGTCGTGAACCACCTACGCTCGAAGAATCGATCCATGGCTGTCATGGTAGAAAATATCTCCAAACTGATTACATCCTCTGTAACACCCGTAATTTTCGGATGTAGTAATGGTTCTTTGATAAATTATGGGATTTGGAATTTTGGATCAAATCATGGATTTTCGTTCCAGTTGCCTGTTTTGGACCTAAGAAGAGTTGTCATAGTGCCATTTTGGACTTTCGTTCCAGTTGCCTGTTTCAGACCTAAGAAGAGTTGTCATAGTGCTGTTTTGGGCTTTCGTGAGCTGTGTCAGATCAAGAACGGGTTAAATACCCTTCTCTCTTCATTTTATCATAACTTCCTCATTTCTAAACCATTTGAGCTGATTCTTTTTCCTACATTCTTCTCCATCCAAGCTCTTCAAAACTCCATTGTTGGATTGAAGATCCAAGTTAGCAAGATCGTTATCTAGAGCTCCACCATCTTCATCTTCTTCACCTCACCTTCCACCTCCATTGTTGCTAGTTTTGAACTCCTCAAGATCTAGGGTTTTCTACTCAAGATTTGGCTAGGTAAGCTTATGTAAACCACTTGAGGTATGTTAATCCACATAATAGGAGTTATAAAACTAACCTAAGGTTTGATTTGCTTGATTATAGGTTGTTCACATATTTAACCTAAATCTTGGATTTGGGGGTTTTGGGTACAAACCCTCAAGGTGAGTTCTCTACATGGTTTAAAGTATAGATCTAGTCTTATATGTCGTGGATCTGGAGCTAATCCAAAGTTTTAACTCCTTATCAGTTTAGGTGTTCACTCAAGCTTTAAGCTAGGGTTCTTGGTGAAAATTGGGGCTTTTGGCTTTACGAGCCTCGAGGTGAGTTGCTAAAACTATTTTGTTAAAACTGAGAGCACATCATTTTGATGAAGTCTATTCCTTGCTTATTATGTGAACGAATGTGAATTGGGTATAGATTACTTCTCATGTTTGGTTGAGGATACTCATGATATGTATGAAGTGTTATGCTAGTATGAATGACTTGGATGGTGTTACCCCTTACATGAGATGAAGTTACCGTATGTTATTTCGTATGTGTTAAACCTACGGGTTGTATGATAATTGTATTTATGTGAAATGCTCTACATGATACATGACTTGGGATTGTGTAAGAATGGAATTGATACCCGAAATGGGGCATACCCGGAATGAGATAAAGGGGCTTGAGACCCTCGATACATACCTCTGAAATGATGCTATGCTAAATTCAGTGTCGAGGTTTTGTACGTGATTAATATGGACTAGATGCTATGCTAAATTCAGTATCTAGGTCTTGTGTGAAAATGATATGGACGTGACGCGACGCTAAATTCCGTCTCACGATCTTAAATGATAATGACATGGACGAACCAACGCAATATTTCCACACCAAACAGTCTTGGGGTTTGTACCTATGTCGCCGGCCCTCGGGTTGCTCCTTGGGCGCGGGCCTCGGATGATGTTGCCATGCTAAATTCGGGACATCGAGGTGTTTGGAAGTAACGAATGTCGGGGTATTGGTTGGGGGAAATGGGTCGCTCCCATTGTTTCCGAAGATAATAATAAACCGGTTTAATATGCTATTTATATTGCTAGTATAATCATGTCTCACTCGCATGTCTTTATATATCCTATGCGCATGATATTAATTGTACAACTCACTAGGCTCCTTTAGCCTAACACTTGTTTGGTGTCGATGTGTCTCTCAGGTACTCGGGACATTGTCCCCAAGTAGGCCTCGGACGTAGAGTGAGCTTGGGGGAATATTGGAGATACCGGTCTACTATGACCGCGAGACTTACCGTAGAACGATAACCCTTTTGTAGTCTTCTTTCTAGACGGAATTAGACTAGTTTGGTTATTGAATTTACTCATTCGATTACAAACGTTGTAATTATACATTTACTTATACCCCATTTTGGGAAGAGCTCACGCCATGGCGTTACATTTGTATACCATCTTTCTATTAAATGAAAGTTTTTGTTCGCCCCGATTTTTAGGGTGTTACATCCTCTGCCGCCAATACCGGAAAAATATCCACACCCAAACCGCAGCCCTCCATGACCAAAAAACCCAACTCGATCTCGTCATCTCCCAACTCGCAACACAATTTGAAAAAAACTCAAACCTGATCACCACTTTAGCCAAATATGAACCCAAACCCGACAAACCAAAAACGCCACCACCCAAATTGAACCTTTCAATGTTCGATGGTTGCAACCCCCTCGACTGGTTGTTTCAAGCCGACCAGTACTTCACATTTTACGATATCAAACCCCCATAACGCTTAGCGATGGTTTCGTTTAGCCTATAGGGTGATGCGTTAAGTTGGTACAAGTATTTGGCTAGCAACCAATTACCTACTACCTTGGAAGCTTGTACCAAAGCCTTGGAAACTTGTTTCGGACCATCATCGTATGACAATCATCAAGCAAAATACAAACCAAAAGGATAATTTTTAGATTTATTAAAGTTTTACTTTCAAAGATTCTACTAAACCACAACAACTAAAATTAGAGTTTACTCTTGTTACTATTTGAAAGGAATCATATATGAAACGATCGAGAAAAGAAATACAAAATGGGTAGAACGAAGTGCAATATTTTTGAAGTTGAAGAGTAACATGTAAAATAAATTAATAATTGCTCGAAAGCCAAAAGTACCCCTCCCAAGTCCCATCCCATTCGTGTCTATGGTACAAGTAGCAGTGGAAAAGAAGTTGACGGTTAACGAAGATAAAACAACCTTCACCATAGGCTAAATGAATTTCTATATAATTATTAAATTCACCTTTTCATTATATATTATTAATAAATTTAATTAACATGATTCTAATGTAAAATATAAATAATATAACATTAAGAGAAATTAATTTTTATAATCATTTAAAGAAAGGGTTTAACATCTTCTAACACTTTTTTCCCTAAAAACTGAACTTCTCACAAACATTTCCGTCTGAGCGGATTTTCACTTTCTGGCCAAAAATTATCTTTTTCAAATAAAATTTAAAAGTCCTCAAAACTTATTTCGGCCCGTGACAGATTTGCAAAAAAAAAAAAAAAACAACAAAAAGTCCACGGAATAAACTCCGTCCTATGAATGTAAAAGAAATTATTGAACTCCGTCCATCAATTATCATGAATATAATTCATTCTTTCCGCACCATGAATCTTTTTGAGGAATAAACTCCACCCCGATCTTTAAATTACTTTTAAATGATTTATCATTAATTTGAAATCTGCCCCATTTCTTGAAATCTTCCCTTGGAGATTAAAAAGTTTGAACTCCTTTACGGGCAAAAAGAAGTTTTGAGGACTTTTATATTTTGGTCGGAAAAGTGAAATACATCTTGGACGAAAATGTTTGTAAGAAGAAAATGCTTGATAGAATGATAGTTATTATACCCTTTTTAAATGATTACAAAAATTAATTCCACTAACGATTAGGCTACACACACCCATACTCTCCAACCCTCTCAACCCACTCACTTTTTGACTGCCACATCAGCTTCCACATCAGCTTTTGGTCAACCCTCTCTTTACCCTCCCATAACCCTCTACAACACACACCCAACCCTCCCAACCCACTCACTTTTCAATTTATTTTATTTATTTCATTTATTTTATTTAATTAAATAACATAATTAAATAAATAATATTGTTAAAAATAATTTGAAAATTCTAATATTAATAAAAATTACATAATTAACTAAACTAAAATAAACTAAAAAAATTACGAAAAAAATAAACTAAAAAAATACGAAAATAAATAAACTAAAAGTCGAAGCCGTGTCTCGCTTTTAGTATAGCCTTTTTTTGCAACACCGCTTGCAACTCCAAACCCTCAAGGTGGTCATGCGGGGTTTTGCAGAACACCCAGGCTTCCTCGAATGCAGCATCTAGTTGGAGTTGGAGTTTTTTTTCTTCGAGCTCCGCAATTTTCCTATCGAGTTCAAGTTTTTGCATCTTGTAGTCCATTTTTTCCGCCAAATTGCGGTCCCACGATTCATACAGGTCGGTCGTGGGGGTGGAAGATTGGCCCCCTCTAAGGGCTTTTTTCGCCTTGCCCCGACCTACGGGTCGTTTAGGTGGCGGAACCTCGACGTCGTCGGACTCTTGACCAAAGTGACCGTCGGAAGACCCGGACGTGCGAGTACGTTTTGTTGAGCGAGACGAAGACCCACCGGACATTAACGGAACTGCAGCCCATTTAGGGCTGTGACGGACTATCTCCCAACACTCTTCGAAGGGGAAAACACCGCCCTCCGTCATTTGGTATTGGGAACGAACCATTTGTAGAAGGGTGACGTCGTTTTGTCCGCTAGGCCTATTGTTCATTATTTGGTTGTATATTCCGTTGAAGGCCGTTATTATTTTGTTCATCGCCCTCCATTTTGCAGTCAGTTGGTGGTGGGTTCTGTACGGAGTGGTCTCAAGTCGGGCGTAAAACGACCGCTCGATTGAGCTCCAAAATTTCACTACAAAATAATTAACGAAACAATTAATTAATAAATTATCGAAAAAATAAACGAAACAATTAATTAATAACTTAACAAATTAACGAAACAATAATATACAAGATGTTTGCGCGTTACCGGATGCGGGGTTCTCGGACTCGTTAATCCACGACTGGCATAACGCTACTTCCTCCTCGCGTGTCCATTTTTTTGCCGGTGCGCGGGTGGGGAAGGTTTGTTTCGGTTTTTCGGGGAAAAGATTTTCTACGGCCTCGGGTGAAGCGGAACCTTCGGTTGGCAACCGTTGGGTCTCCGGAACATACGAATGTGTTTCGCTTGAATCGGAACCCGAGGCCGTTTCACGGGGTACGACATCGGGGTAAACCGTTTTCCCGCGGTTGTAATCCGTTTTGACACCGGATGGCCCGATGTGGGTGGGAAAGGCCGTATTAGACATTTGGGTGGGATAGAAATTTGGAGGGTAAGGAAAATGGGGAGGATAGAAATTTGGCGCAAAACCGGTTCCGTAACCGGTTCCGTAACCTGTTCCGTAACCGGTTCCGTAACCGGCGTTTTGTTCGGGGTTTTGCGGTATATACGGCGGTTGTTGTTGAGCGTCAAATTGCGGTATGTATGGTTCGTGGTTCGCGTAATCGGCGAATCCCGACCCACCAGCACCTCCCGACCCACCGGCACCTCCCGACGGACCGGCACCTCTCGATCCACCGGCACCTCTCGAAGGACCGGCACCTCTCGATCCACCGCCACCTCTCGATGCTCTTTCTCGTGAACCACGTCCCGACATGTTTGGATTCATGAAAAGTGAATGTAGTTGTGAAAAGTGAATGTAGAAGTGTGAATATAGTTGTGTATATGAAGTGTGAATATAGTTGTGTATATATAGGAGGTTGGTTTGTGTTTGAAAAAAAAAAAATTGTAGCCGTTGGAGAAGGCCGTTGGCAACGGCTTTGTGAAGCCGCGGTGCCTCCAACCCGCCGGCTTCAATCAATCACGCACCCAAGCCGCTGAACCCGGCGGCTTTACCCGCAGCAAGCCGCTGCCAAGCCCCGGGTGCGGTGCGACTAGCCTTATACTCTTTGGAAATCATATAAGAAAAACTTAAAAGATATAACCAATTTAAAAGAAAATGATGAGATGACGTCATGATTGGTTGGCCCTTGGATTGATGGGATGGGAAACAGTAAAATCAACCAAACTTAATAATATGTCATCTTCCTCTTTCAACTTCTGTTTCACTTTACGTATTTTAAGACAAATACATTGCCTATTATGTTTTGAGTAGGGTGTTAAAAAAACCGAAAATTCGTAGAATCGAATCGAACTGTTTGATTCGAAATTGAGAAAACCGATACGGCAATATCTGCACAACTGTGACCCAAAAACCCCGAAAATAAGGGTATCCGTTAAGTTGCGGGTCTGATTTGGTTCTCAAAATTTACTACTCGTGGGTACCCATCCCGCCCCGTATATATTTAATTTATTACGAAAAATATATTTATTAACACTTCATGATAAAAATTAGTAATCTTAAAAAAATCTCCATCACACACCGTGTTGTTTTCATTCACCCTCCACTGCCATTGGTTTGTCTGTCAGATTCAGTCTAGATCGTTTAAGCACATCCGTATCGAAGACGACCCTCTATACTATTATTTTTATCTTCTAATATTTTTTAGTGTTAATTATTTTAGTTTGTCACAAAAAACTTCATTTTCTAGTATGTATTTTGTGTACATCAAAACACTTGACAAAATGCGGGTACCCATGAACCGAACCGTGGGTACCCCGCTTCTTTTCGGTTCTGATGCAGGTACCCGCCCCGTGCGGTTTGATTTCAGATAGTAAAAATAGGTACATGTCCCGTACATACGATTGTTAAAAATTCGCTACCCACCCAACCTTCCTGCTCCGTGAACACTCCTAGTTTTGAGCATTGGCATCATTACAAAAGATATCTTTTTTAAGTATTACATGAGTTTTGTAATAAATGTTTATACGACTAATCTCCTTTCTAAAATAGTTCTTATTAACTATGTAATCTAAAAAATTGAGAAGTATATACTTTTTTTTAAGGGTATCCGAGGCTTTGTCTCGACTAATTCCGGCAAAGTTCACCAACAACTAAAGCATGCTGGCTTGAGTTAATCCCCAGTGATCACAATCTGGAAGCGCCTGGATTGGAACCCAGGGTAAAAGGGTTAACAAGTCACTTTTCCCACAGGTCCTAACCAGTACGCTACAGCCTTGTAGTTACGAGAAGTATATGTTCATATAATGAGAAGTATATATATGGACGACAAACAAGTTCATATATTAACTTGCAAGGGCGAATTTAGGAAGGGGCTGGGTAGGTCCCGGGACCTACCTAATTTTTGTATTTTTGTTAGAAGTTGTATAGGAAAAAAATCGGGACCTACCTAAATTTTTTAGGGGAACTACCTTAAATAATTTTTAAGCAGTATAAAGCAAATGAAACCAATGGTGGTGTGGTGGATAACAACCTAATCTCTTGATTGACTTCAACCAAAAAGCACATGGCTGAATATTCATCAATTTCGACATCAACCAATCGACCTTCAATCTCCAATCTGAACAAATCGAGCAATTATATTTCGCAATAATCTTTCTGAAGGCTATTCTTCTCTTGAAACTTGCCTTGATCTTACTCATTGCAACATCAAGTGTGGAACGTGCATTTTCAATAATGAAGTTGATAAAGACGACTACTCCACCAAAATGGGTGATCAATTTTTGAGTGATTATTTAGCTTTCTATATTGAGAAAGTTATTTTAGAAGGTATTAGTAAGATACGGTTATGCAAATATTTTAAGGTATAAGACCCTGTTGAGTACAATTGTAAAAACTTTAAAATATCACTATTGGGTAAATATTTGATTTTTAATTTTAATGACCCGATCCGACCCGACAAAAGTATAATTGACACTTTAATTTTTTTTGTGGCAAAACTTAGTAGGAACTACGTGGATTTCTGTTCTAGATTCGCCACTGTTGACTTGTGATTGATATATGAATTATACATTCATGTGAACCCGTTGATTAGTTCACGTTTTCTATATTAACTTGTGATGTATATATAAATTATATGTTCATAGTTCAAATGTGATATATGAACCTGATTTCCGCTTGTTTATAAAAGTTACGAAACTATCCCCATATTCTTAGCATATTACAAATTTTGATCAATCAAAAATCCAATTCTTTACAGGTAAAGGCTGTAACTTTTTTACCAACCAAATTTTATCTCAATCCTCCGTAATCACGTTCAGTATAACCGAAGATAAATGGTTGAAATTGCTCCTCACGTTCTCTTAAATTGATATGCTTCTCACCTTCCTCTATATATATCTTTGAAGTTACCTATTTTTTTATTTGTTTACAGTCTTCATGTGTATCTATATATATGATTGCAATTTTCAACTATTTTTCTTATCGAATTAAATAGTAAAATTGTTCTTCTAAACTATTTATACAGTAAGAATTTTCTGTTTTTTACAAAACTGATCAAACGAACATAGCAGCTATTGTGAGAATGATGAAGCATAATATTATTTCTGTTCGGATAAGAATATTAATCATGACATTTAAACTAATATCATTAACGAACATAGGTGCATGATGTAATTGCGCATAAAAACGAAAAAACAACTTAATTTACTGTCATGTATAAATACATATTGTCCAAATAGAGGGCTACAAAGGTGATACATAATTTTTCGTTTTTTAAGATTTTTCCTTGAACCTCCTTCTATAATTGACATTATATAATTATTATAAGAGGCAAATGACGATAATTTAACTAAATACATATTTGATGACTAGGGGAGGTTCAAACGAGAAGCATGTCAATTTAAGAAAAAGTGAGGAGCAATCTCAGCCACTCATCTCGCGGTTACGGTGGACGTGGTCACGGAGGATTGACACGATTCATTGGAGGGTAGAGATTATTAAAGGGAGGGACTGGTCAAAACCCGTCTTTATTGATTGAGATAAGTGGTTGAGATTACTTCTCGCATTTTCTTAAAAAGTTATATTTTCCTTATGAACCTCCCTCTTGATGACTATATGTTCTAATTCTAAAATGAAATGGTGGTCGATAAAGTTTCTCGTTATTTGATTGTAAAAACGTATCTTTAAGCAATTATATTTTATTAAAACCATACGAATGTAGCAGATTTTTTTTATAACGAGAAGAATAGAAGATAATTAAATATGAATCTTGAAATGTAATGTAACTCAATTCTCAACCATTGAATCAAATTCATAACGTTTAAAAATATGATTCAAGATTTCGATTGACATAAATTTGTTTTACGATATATGGTGTCGGTAGACATGTATGATTTGACCATTATTGTTGAGTGTTGACTACATAACTATGATTTATGAAATAATCTTTAACGGTTTTCGAACTTTAAGTTTAATCATTGATTGTATTTAACCATTTTTAGATAAAGCAAGACATCCCCAAATTAACATGGACCCACACTTCCAAGATGAACAAGAAAACATCAAAGTCAAACAGAAGAACATGCACATATATTTATATACATATATATGGAGGATGTGAACTCAATTTTGGTTGTGAACATAAGGACCACTAAAATTGCGTCACACTGACATATTCAGTTTGAATATTATGTGTTATTCAAACTGCATTCAGTGTTTCAATATTATTCAGTTTGACTAACACTAAATGCAAAGTTATTTAGTTTCAATAACACATGAATATTCAAATTGAATATGTCACGGGTCGCGATCGGTTGTTCTCACGTTCACAATGGACAATGAGTTCACATTTGAACCTGACCTATATACATATATATATACACACACATATACATATATACACACACACACACACACATATATATATATATATATACATAGAAGAAAGTTCAAATGTGAACTCAACTTTCATTGTGAATGTGAGGACCACTAAAATTGTGGCACATAACAATCTGAATCGGCGCATAAACTTTATTCATACTGAATAAAGTTTTATTCATTCAATCTGAATATTCATGCTTTATTCAGACTTAATACAAGCTTTATTCAGTTTGAATAAAACATGAATATTCAAACTGAATATTGTCACGTGACGCGATACTAGTGGTCCTCATATTCACAACCAAATATGAGTTCACATTTGAACCTAACCATATATACATATACATATATACACACACATATACATATATACATAGAGGGTTATGTTCAAATGTGAACTCAAATTTGCTTGTGAACGTGAGGACCACTAAAATCGCACCATGTGACAATATTCACTCTGAATATCATGCATTATTCAGAGTGAATTCACTCTGAATAATGCATGATATTCAGAGTGCCTATTGCAACGTGACACGATTTTAGTGGTCCTCACGTTCACAATGAAAGATATGTTCACATCTGAAATTTCATCTATACATACATACATACATATATATATATATATATATATATATTAAAAATCAAAATATACACCGTAACCGCCTCCATCTCAACCATTGATTTTTTTGATCAAGGGTGTGGATTGGTTCACACGGTTTATAGCTTTTTTTGGGTTCAAAAATGATTTTACCTAGAGAGAGAGGGTAGGTTCAAATGGAAACTCAAATTTGTTTGTGAACTGAGATCGCGCAACGTAACATATTCATTCTGAATAATCATGTATTATTCAGAGTGAATATCATACCATTCAGTGTTATTGAAAGTGAATAACTAATGTTTAATAATACATAATAATATATTATTCAACCTGAATAACACTGAATATATATATATTTATAAAATACATAAAGAACAATTATAGCATTAAATCTTTAAACCTCGTGTTTAAAGATTTTTTTATACACCGATTCAGTTAAAAGGCGTATGAGTATGTTCAAACAAGCACATTTTACACTACTAGACCACATGATGGTCTAGCCTAGTGGGTGGAGGTAATACTTTTGTGTTTTTAGGGGATGGTATCCTCAGTTGGCCAAGGTTCAAACCCTGCAAGCGACGACTTTCTGCGGTATTTAGCTTTTGGGCTGGTCCATAGGGCCGGTTCATGGGCGTGGAGGATTAGTCGGTGCCCATTTGGATCTGGATACCCCCTGAACGTGTGTGTGAGTTATTTGTCGTTAAAAAAAAAATAATCGCAGAAAAAAAGAGTATTAAAAACCCTTTAAATTTAAGATCTAAACTATATATATATAATGTAATGTAAGTTTCAAGATTTAATGCTCGATGATCACTAGCTAAGCTAGCTAGCTAGGAAGAGATCGAGCATATATGAAGATGTACAAAATTACAATAATAACCTTTAATTCTTGATATCTATCTATCTATCTTTCATGGGTGCATGGCGTTGATGCCAATGGCGTTGTGGTGGTGTGAAGGACCCGACGGCGGTATCGGCACCGCCTTCGGAAGAAGCGCGTTGAAGGCGGCATCGGCACCACCGTTGGTCACGTGCTTGGCACGTGACATTCCTCCAACAGGCCTCATTATCTTAAAGAATTGTGTGTTTCTTGATGATGATGATGATGATGAACCTTTTGTTATTAGCATAAGCAACAATACCACCCACATGATGATCAGCAAAGAAGAAGAAGGGTAGTTTGGTCTTTTCTCCATTCCTATCTCCCCACCAAGCTTCAACATTTTCAGAGACAGATGTGGTTGAGTTTATGAAAAGGGTTTTTTGGAGGGGGGATGGGGGTGGGGGGTCTGGAAAGATAGAAAGATTTGGTGTGTGTATGTGTGTGTATGGAGATGACTTGTGTCTGAAGAATAAGTAATAAATAGGAAATGTGAGAGATGGGAAGGGGGTGGAAACATGGCTGCATTAAATGATGGGCCATTCTATTCAACAAGACTTTCCCCACACCTTTTGTTTTTCAAATCTTGGTTTCATAAATATTATATTTTATTGTTTCATACATTAAAATATAGCTGAAGAAACATCAGATAAAAAAATCTGATTGATTTTCGGTGACCACTTTAAAATAAGAAGAAAAAAAATCTTTGCAAAAAAAGTTACATGCATTCACTTCTATTATTTTTATTTATCAGATATTTTTTCACAAAATTATATTATTATAGTATTAATTCACGATAATAAGAAATGTTACTAAAAAGTTACATGCATTTGCTTTTGAGAGATGTTGCAGTCTAATTTTACTTTGGAGTTTGGATAGTTAACAGGTGATGCATGCTGAACTATGAATCCAAAAGATTGTTTAAACTTATAATTATTTGAATATGTATGATTATCTATTTTATTTCTCAAAAAATCAATTTAAATAAGTCAATTGAAGTGATCAATGATCAAAGGACGGAACGAAAAAAGCAAGAACGAATGTTGGTAGATTTGTGAGGCTGTGGAGTTTAATCATAGCTCACACACCAAAACCCCGATTTAAGCAATTTAAAATGTTCCGGAAAACCAACACACAAGTTTACAACCTTTGTGATTTGTGTTTTGCAAATTCGGAATGCATCTAGGCTAAAACCGACGTTAAAATCGAAAGAGTGGCACTGGACAGAAGTAAGAGAGGTAATTAAGTGGATTGGTTATCTTTTAGGTGTTGTTTGTTTTTTAAGTGGTGCTGAAGACTGAATCTGTTTCCACTTCTGTTTGTTAAGTGATGGTGCTGAAGACTGAATCTAAATCTGTCAAAACTGTTTGTTTTTGTAAACTGCCAAACATCTGAAACTGATTATTCATAAGAACTAAAATCCTTTGACATACGTCAACTCAATCAAGTACAATAGTAAACTTTAACAATCCAACAACTTAATGAGCTTTATAGAACAATCCAAACAAGTTTAATGAACAATCCAAACAAGCTTAATGAACAATCCAAATAAGTTCAATCTTATTGAAAAGGTGAAAAAGTAAACAAAAAGTGGTTTTACCATCACCTTTTCGATAAATGATTGAAAAAGTGATAAGTTGCCATACACGAATTCAGGTGTGTATAGCAGGGTCGAGGCAAAAATGAAACTCTGGATCCAAGTGGTGGGGGGTTCAAAATAAATCAATCAAAATCTTATAAGATCTTCTATTATATTTATGTGATATCTTTGAAAGTAACATTCCTTCTTTAATAATTAATAAAAGTGTTAATTACGAATTTGGTTCCTATGATTTAGTGGTTTTTACGAGTTTGATCCTTAAACATCATTTATTACAAAACCGGATTCTTTGTTTGCATGCCTGTAACAAATTGGTCTCTCACTTAAGTGGCATTCCATCTTTTAAACCGTTTGTTTTTTTTATTACTATTTTGTCCCTCAATTATGGATGGATTTGAATGAATTAAATAGTATTTTGATGTTAGATTATTGTTTAAAAAGGTTTAGGACTTCAATTCTATCGTTTTGTTGGACTAAAATCAAGTCAGGAAGAATTGTGGATAATTGTTTTCTTTAGGAGGGGGATGGGGGTTCTGAAAAGCATGTGTGCAGGTAAAAAAACTGTAAGGAATGTGAAATACATGCCGGTTATAGTTCGCATAAAACCCACATTGTCTACTGTTTTAGATTTTGGATTTCTGCTTTGTTTTTTTTTTTTGGTGTTAGATTCAAGAAATCAATTAGGGGAATGTATTAGAAATTAAATAGATGGTTTTAGGATGATTTAAATGCTTTAACACTTTTTCCATGTCGTCCAATTCAGGTGTTTGGTTTGATCATTTGTGAATTTTAGGATGAGTAGTAAGGTACCGAGTCTGAGTGAGTTCCCTTAACCTTATTATGCACGTGATATGTTTATAAACACTTTCTAAATACTGATTATGGTTCTATAACCTCAACATGGATTACAAATATGAATGCTTTGACAAACGTTTATTTGTAATTGCTTATAATCGAACAAAGATTGCATGATGTGACTTCTATCGTGATATTAATATTTGATTTTGATTTTCGGTTGCATGGTGGGATTACAGTATCACGGGAAAATTGAAATCACTTGGAAGTTATTTTATATCGTGTGCCTTCAATCCGTTTCATATGCACGTTAGATTGGCATCTACTAGGGGCCATGAGGATCTACATTGAATTGAATCCAAATAGGAACATATGTGATAGTTGATTATCATGTGTAGTGAATATGGAATTACATTTGATTAGTGTAATTGTTAAGTTACGGGTACATGCATGTGCTTGTTTTACCTTATTATCTTGGAACTCTTGATTTAGGTTTGTCTATTTGTGTTATTTCAATAACCATCACTATATCGGAATGATTGCTAAGGACTAGGTTGGTGCCTATCAATGAGGCAGCTCCTGCAAACGAGATACATGTGGATAGACCAGTGAAACCCCCAACACAAACTGCTAATTGAGGAATAAGAAGAGGAAGAGGCCATGAAAGGGGACGAGGAACGCCACCCCGAAAGTCTATGACCCAAGGCAACACAGGTTTTCGAGGCCACTTAAAGACTTGTGTCCCTCAAAGTACGAGGAGAGTGGAAATACCAGTTGAGCATAAAGCATCCTAAGGACAAATCTCTACAAGTGGTCGAGGTTGCGCTCAAGCCCTTGTGACTCAAGAGGCCTTTAAAATGAGATGAGAAAGCTTCAAACTACCTTGTAGGCTTTGTTGGCACATCAAGATAAGTCACTATTCGAGAGCAAAAAGAGTGAGAAAAAGGAAGATGTGAAGATGTCTACTCACCTACAACTAAAGTGGGTAACCATTTTCAATCAACCATGTTGGTGTTGAATGATCCTAAAATGATTAAGGGATTCCAGCTATAAGGCATTCTCATCACTCAAACCTCCTACTTTTCAAGGATGAGCGTAACTTGATGTTGGATTTTAGATGGATTAAGGAAATGAATTGTATTTAAGTGTGCTAAGGAGGATAATGTAGTGTATGAACTTCCCATGCTGAAATCGGATATAACTTTTTGGTAGGATATTAAGACGGGTGGAAAGGGGTCCGGAGCAGCCATGAGTACTACTTGAGAGACATTTATTACTAAGTTTATAGCACAGTTCTTCCCCTTGGCAAGAGTTAAGATATTGGAAGAAAAGCTCTTAAAGTTGGAATAGGCAGATATGACGGCTAGATTTGCCAAGTTTTATGTACCAACTAAGTAGAGAGCTATGTGGAGAAATATATATTTAGGTATTGAAGCGTAGTTGGCTACCTTAAGGAACCCTACGAAATTTCAAGTAGCCATCGATGTGGCCAAATTTATTGATAAGGAAAAAAATGGCCAAATATCTGAGAGTGGTGGAGGCAAGTGGAAGTGGAACAACCCAAGAAATAAATGATGCAAGGAAAGCTAAGACCTTTAGGCCAGAGCAACGTGAGATCTAAGAATTCGGTAGTACATCGTGTTGGAAATGCCACCGACTTCATCGTACAAAGTGAGTATCACATCATAGATGTTGTTAAGGCATATGTCTAGGAACTCCCTAATTGGGAGAACTTTCTTTCATTGTGATTCACTTGACCATATAAATCATATTGCCCTCAATTGAGGAAGGGAGAACAAATTGATTCAATTGAAGAAGGGAGAAGAGACTCTCTATGGGAATCATCGGGGAAACAAAGAGGAAAACATAATTCAATTGAATAATGATTTATTCAAATAAAGCTTTATTTAGTCTGAAGAATACATGAATATTCAAAATGAATATTGCCACGTGACGCGATTTTAGTGGTTCTCACGTTCACAATAGAAGATGAGTTCACATTTGAACCTGACCCTATATATATATATATATATATATATATATATAAGATCATGTGAGAATGATATCTTTTTAAAAGAATACGAGAACCAACAAAAATCATACATGATTTTGCATTAACATTGAAAAAGGCCATGAGAATGACTTTGACTCCAAATTGCAAAGTCTCGCGAATCATGTATGATTTTGTACATGAATCATATATGATTTTGTTCGTTCTCGTATTTTTTTTAAATAGATATCATTCTCATTTGAACCCACCCAACACACACAGTCTTCCTATTATGCAATCCATATTTAACGACAGTGGCGCGGGCGGCCATAAGGGCAATGGGGGCCAAGGTCCCTCTGATTACCCCCCACTTAATGCTAAATTGCTAATAGTCCACTCATCTTGTTAAATTAGTTTAGGTTTTTTTAACTTGGCCCCTCCATAGCTTTTAACTAAAGTGGGTCAGGTCCATTAGTATTTAAACAATCTATTTTTTGAATAATTATTCCAATTTGTAAGATTTTTTTGATGAATTACCGTCTTTTGCTTATGATAATATATAGTTTACTTAAACAAATTAAAGCTGTTAAAATGGAACATATATTGTACAAAGATTAGGTTAGGCTAGTAGTGAACCAAGTTTTTTCTTTCAATATTATATACCAACATCTGAAAATGAACTCTTGAAATTAATCCAAAAAAATCGAAAAATTCCTTCGAAATCGCTAAAAAAAGTTTTAAAATCCTTCAAAACAAGCATTTCCTAGAATCCCTCGAAACAGTGAAATTAGGCTAAAAATGTATGAGACGATATTGAACGTTGATAAAAGATGAATAGGTGTCGGAAAAACAGTTCATTTTCTAATTATTTTTGGTTTATATTATATGGTGCCACCATATAAAAGAATTTTTGGGTCCGCCGTTAACCGGTTGTGTTTTTGCACCAGCTTAATTGGTATAGATAATCTATACATGTTTTGGCCGGTTTAGCTGCAGTATAACCAAATTGAGTTTATAGGACATTTAAAATAAAAAATAAATAAAAAGTGTTCTAATAGAATGTTTTATAGGACTATAGTTTATAAGACCAAACAAAGAAAACGTCATATCTAATGTTTCAAAAAATTTATAGGACGCTTTTGGTTGTTGTAAAAAGTTTTTTAGAACATTTTTTAAATAAAAAGTCATATTTACTATTTTATAGGACACTATTAGAAAAAATGTTCTATAATTAAACACAAGTATCCTCTAAAAATATGGGTCTACAGGACACTTATAAAAAATGTCCTATCAAATAAGCTAATGTGACAGTTTATTTTGAAAATGTCGTAAAAATCTCGTTTTGACACTAAAATATGCCCTACAAACTTATTGCAACTAAATGTTCTATTAAGATTTTTTTTACTTTAAGTGTCTTCTAAACTCAATTTCGATGATACAACATTGGCACCCTGGATTCGGCCCTTTAGGTTTTAAGTGTCGTGTTCCGCCACTTATTTAACGTGAAACCGATGCAAACCTAAGAAATTTTATAAAATTCTATGAAACATTTCCATAATCATGGACTTTCCATATATTTCATATTTTCATAATCATTGACTTCCATATATTTCATGTTAAATACGGAAATGTTTCATAAAATTTTATAGGTTTCACGGGTTTCACGTTAGATATGGGTTTCAAATTAGAGACCGCGTCATGTGGCATATTCACTCTGAATAATCATGTATTATTCAGAATAAATACACAACATTCATGTTATTTAGAATGAATGATACAACATTCGGTATTATTCAGCATTATTCACTCTGAATAGCACTGAATGTTGTGTTATTCACTCTAATTATACATGATTATTCAGAGTGAACATGTCACATGGCGCGATCTCAGCGGTCCTCACGTTCGCAGTCAGATTTGATTTTCCATTTGAACCTTTGTCTATATGTAGGGAAAGGTTCAAATGCAAACACACTAACAAATTGAAAGATGAAGAAGTGATCTCTAACCGTTCATCTAGTCGAAAATTGCAGCTTTGAATTTCCTGATTGATATATGAATTACACAGGTTCATGTATAAACGTATAGTTCATATATAATTCGATTAAAAATACTTAATATGTGCATTACACAACTTCATATATGAACGTATAATTCACATACGAATCAGTTAAAAATAGATAATATGTGAATTACACAATGTCATATATGGACGTATATGTGAACTATTCGTTTACCCTTATCAGTCCGAATCAATATTACCGTTGATTAAAACTTAATTAATTGTTTCATATTATTAAACATCGTTTATGTCTTCTTTACTGTGTATTCTTAAATCCATTTTGTATTTACTTTTAGGGCGCGTTCGTTTTGCGAGATTGGAATGAAATTGGAAGAATTTGGGTTTGAAATCCATTCTATTCCTATGTTTAGCATGTCATATGATTAGGAATTGGAGGATTTTGAAATCCCATGGCGAATGGATTTTGAAATCCTATGGTGAGGGTTGGGAATTGAAATCCAAATCCGGATGGATTTCATCCACGTTCTCTCAACTTCATCGCTCGCTCGTTCTCTTAACTCCATCACTCGCTCGTTCTCTAAACTCCATCGTCGACTTTATTAACCAAAGATTCAAATCACCAAACTGAAACCGAAAGAACCAAACCAAAGCTGAAAACCGGAAATCCAAATAGTTGGGTTTTGGTTGGATCTCAATCCGACTGAAAAACCGAATCGTACCAAACAAACACGATTTCCCCAAAACCGAACCGAGCGAATTAAAAAAAAATATATATATATATATATATTTAGTAGTATGTAATTATATATATATATATATATATATACTATAGTCCCAGAAATCAAAAACCAAAACAGTTTTATACCATTCGGTTTTAAAACCAAACCGAAACGAAAAACCAAATCGAAAACTGGAACACCGAAAACTGAATGTTTTGGATTTTTCAAAAACGGAAAATGGTTCGATTTTCGATTCGGTTTTGGCCAAAAAAATGAACCGAACAGACCTGTTCTCACCCTAGTGACGAGAATTGAGAATTTGTTTGGTCAACGACGAGTATATGAACGATGAATCCCCTTTAAATCCTACAAACCACACAAGATATATTTACAAAAAATTGAATTCAAATCTCATTCCAAATGATACTAACCAAACAAGATTTGTCAAGAATTCTCGAAATCGAAATCCTTTCTTAAAATCTATTTCATTCTAATCCATTTTCGTAAAATGGACACATCCTTAAAAGATTTGTAATCCTATGGATCTTTTGCTAAACATTTCATAACTTCTATATATATCATTTTTTTTATTGAAGGAAGTTTGGAGGTTGTTTGGTGGGTTGGGGGTTACGTGGGACCTACTAGAAATAAATGGCCAACACCAGGCCCCCTGCTTTGAAACTGTTGTATGACTTGATCCATCAATAGGGGATGTTGTTCCCTTTTTCTACGAGTTGACACTCGTTCACAAACAAACAAATTATCATATTATCATATTTGGATTTTATTAATATATGTGATTTGATTTTAATATTTTTTGGTCGTTTAGGTTATGCGTAACACAACCCTTTCAATCCTTTGAACTTCACTGTCATATCAACGTCACATCAGCTTGTCCATAAACCTATAATAAGCCTTCTAAAGCCTTCTCTATTTAGTACCCGAACTCTCCTAATTCTCTCAATTAATACAACACCACACACACCACACACAAAGAACAAAACGGTGTGGGGAAACCGGCACAGCCCGAGCCCGCCAGCCCGCTGACCACAAGCCCGCCAAACCCAGCCCCTTGCTACGCATAGCCTTATAATTTTATTGCAACGCAAAACCATCTTGAGCTATTGAACATTTTAACAAATAATCTTATTTCGTATCAGTTTTATTGTCTATCTGTCGATTCTAATTATATAATTTTATGGGTTTCTAAGTCGCATATCAGATATATAAAATTTAAGGTCAATTGGTCATGAAAATTATTTGTTCGATAATATAGTCTTCAAACCCACAACAAATTAAATAAAAAAAATTCAATATAAATTCATTTTGTAGATATTGATGTGACAGTTATAATGATATAACTTATAAACAGGTAAAAAACATATTTTTTAATATATATTAAAAATATACAATTATGTATGTTAATATAATAACAATGTAGAAATAAAAAAGATAAAATGATAGAAAGTCAAGTTAAACAACAAATTACATGAACATAAAATGTAATTTAAATAGAAATAATTTTAATTTTATTTTCATTCTGAAAAGAGAGAATTTTGAAGCTTTTATAATTGTACACAATTTATCAAGATTTTTACTTACATAAATATATATAACGGTGTAAGATGCACAAAATTTAAAAAATCTTGATACATCATTTTTCTGAAAAATCTCTATACATACTTATTATAGTTTATAATATTATTAAATTAAAAAATATTTAATAACGAAGTTGTTTTGAAAAAACTAATGAGATCATTATGACGGTATAATTTGTAAAATGAAAAAAATGTGTTTTAGTTAATTTTTAATATGATAAGGTTGTAAATTGAAAAATGGAAATACAACGAAAATTTAAGACATATAAACACGTTATTTAGTATATATTTATGCTATTTAATAATATAATTAAATTAAAAAATATCTAATATTGGACTTATTTATATATAATTTTGTTTGAAGGATTATGAATATGTGTCTTCATCAACAAAGAATATATTAGAAAGAATAATTTCAATGCAATAAAAGTTATGATAATAAAACATTTTCTTTTCATTGTACAATCACCCTATTTAAAAGGATTATTGTTAATGAAAAAACATAGTTTTTGATAATTTTCATTGATTGTTCTTGGTTGTTTTTTTACATAGCTCGGTCCATCTCTTGAATTTTGATTATAAATTGTAGCTTTAGTTTTCTACCATTATTATTTATTTAAGATTATTTGTATGTTAATTACGTCTGTATTGATGATTAAAAAAGAAATTATATTTAAGAATGATTATTGTTTACATATTTAAGCAACTTTTTGCTTTTTATGAAATTTCTCATCGGCATCTTGGTTATTAATTTAACGAGACTTCTAAACCTTTGATGCGTTTAGTTTGCAGAATAATTTTTGAAGGAATGAAATCTGTTAAAGGAACTGGAATCTGGAAGGAATTAAATGGAATGTTATCAAGTTTGACTAGGTGTTTGGTTGACATGAACTGGAATGAAATCTGTTAAAGGAATTGGAATCTGTCTGTTTGGTTATGTAACATCCGTAATTTTCGGGCTTTAGAACTTTTGAGAAAATATGAAAAATAGTACTTTTGATCAAAACCTAGATTTTATAGTCTTGTTGGATGGGAAATTGAATTACGAATCCAACGGTTCTTTCGGAATCGAAATCGGAGCTATAACGAAGAAGTTATGGCCGAGACAAAATATCACCGAAAACCTTGGGTAAAAGCATGTTAAGTTAATATGCTTCAGACGTTGAAAGCATATTAACCTTGGTTAAAAGCATGTTAAGTTAATATGCTTTAGACGTTGAAAGCATATTATGTGACAACTGACAGTTTTGACCTTCAGGTTAGCTACTCGTTAATTCACTCAGTAGTGTTTCCGTAGGTTAAAAATTAGTCATTTAAGTTTTTAAATGAAATTAGGTTAGTTTGCGCGAAAAATTTAGGCTAAAACCTAAAAGTTCCGAAAATTTCCCGAAAAAGCCCGAACCGGCCCGAAGTCATCCGATTATCCTATAATGCCAAATTAAAGTTGACTTTTAGAAAAATTAAGTATTTTATTTAAAAATAAGTAAACTAATTTAAATGATCCGAAATCTCCCTCGAAAAAAATCGGTTTTCCACCGAAAATGCGCTAAAAACCGATACTGCGTTGAATTAAGCAGTATAATTTAAACCATTTAAATTATTTAAAATTTTTTTTTTGGAAAGGGTTGGGATTGGCCAAGAAGGCCGGCCACCCCCCCCCCCATACATCTCTCTCTCTTTTTCTCTTTTCCATAACTTCTTACACACACCTTCATTTCATTTTCATTTTCAAAAACCCTCTCTCTCTCTCTCTCTATCATTCTCTCTCTCTAAAAACTCTCTCAAATTCTCTCAAATTTCCAGCCATACTCTCTCTAAAAATCTGAAAATTTCTTGAAGATTAAAACAAGTTTTAAGAGTATCATTTGTGTTCATCAAAGGTAAGAGTGTTGCATGATTGTAAAGCTTCGATTTTTGGCTCATTCTTGAGTCTTCTTCCATTTTTCTTGAGGTTTGATCCCTCCTTTATACTTTGATAATCATCTTGGTGTTTGGGGATGAGATAGAACCTTAGAAATGTGTTTAAACATTCTATGAAGGTAAAAATCCATGAATCCCCCATAAGAACACAAGATTGGAAGCAAAATCCTTTTGTTTGATGTTTTTGATTATCATTTTGGGGCTGGACTTTATTGATAGTTCATGCATGTCTATTGATGATGATGATACATATTTCACCTATTTATTTGTTGAATGATATGAGTTTATGGTTTAATAGCAAGAAACCCCCAACAATCTTGTGATTTTATGTGTTTTGATGAATGAAAATGGGGTTTTGATCCTGGACAGAATCCGTCCGATTTTTGCATGTAGTTTATACGACCCAAAAAGGGTTTTTTCGAACTCATTTCTCCTTGAAATTTTTATGGAACAATATTTTATGTGTTAGGGTTCAAACCCCACTGGAATCGTGTAAAAAATCCAAGATCTGAACCCTTAACCATGATTAAACATTTTAGTGTGCATCAGTTCTTGGTCAGAAATTTATGTTAGCTTCATGCATGCATAACTCTTTGATGGATTATTCAAAATACATGATTCTTGAGTCTAGAATCAAGCTTAATGAGTTAGCTTTCCAAAGACTCCGAAAACACATGATTTGGGGAAGTTTTAGAAGTTCAACCAATGAAAAAGAAATCGGTATGCAATCTGTCCAACCATGGCAGATTCAATTACTTGAGTTCTTGAGGTCATATCTCATTCAAAAAGTATCCAAATCGTGTGAAACAAGTTTCATATGTTAGATAGTTGGGTTAACTTTCAAACCCCTTTTGAAATTCAAATTTTGGTGTTGAGATGATTCCTCCATGACCCAAACACCACAGACATGTCATTTCAGAATCATTACATGCACACTGATTTTCCCATAATTTTTAAAATATGTTAATTATCTCCAAAAATCATGAAAATTGGTAGGATTATGGTTAAAGCCCTTATTATTACTGGATAAAAATTTGGAGGTTAAACTCCTTTTGAAACTAGGCAAAATGATGGTGTTTTTGGAATACTACAAATCTGGACAAAATCAGATTTCTTAGAAAATGACATTTTGCTTTTATCAAGAAATCCCCAACTTTTTGGACTTTAATCAAATAAACAAAACTTATTTTTATATTAAAATGAACTTATTAAATTATAGTAAAAGCATTATATGGATATCGGAATTAACTCATTATTTACGGACCGTAAAAATTTAGAACTTACGACAACTACGTTTGTATTAGGGCATTGGTAAAATCGGAGCCGGGACTTAACCACGCACTAATCAACCGCCTAGAAACGCATAAGCTACTTCAAGTGAGTATTCACAGCCCCTATTTTTACTGTTTTTACGTATTTGGGGTGAAAAGCATGTTGTTGATAAAAATTTTATGAATTATGCTTTCAAGTAAGTAATGAAAAATGTGATTAAATGTTGCTTTCTAGCAAGTGGTAATGCATTATGTTGATACATGTTGAGTAAATTCCCCTTTATAATAAACACTACTGTTAACTTCGTTAGGAGCCTATGACTTAGTGGATAGCGCTATTTGGTACCAATACCCACCTTACTGACTGACGAGTTGAGGGTGCACTAATTCAGAATTAGCGTTCTACACATGTGGACTAGGTTCCACCGCTGAGGTAGTTCGCAGGGAACGCTCTGCCCATGTGGTCCGCTACCACCTCTGAGGTATTCGTTGGGGGTTAACGGTTTGTAGTGGCTCAACCTTACGTATCTTATGCATAATCGTAATTTTGACGTTAGTAAGCGTCCAAGAATATTATCTCACGACAAAAGTCTGCTTGTGAAACTTTTGTGTAAATAAAAACCTGTGAACTCACCAACTCTCGTAGTTGACGCTTGATTTTAACATGCTTTTCAGGAAATCAGAAGGTGATCGATAATGTTTGATTTGGACATTCATAGTCATTAATCTAGACTTCGTATTTTGTTTTACTATGTCTGTAAACCTTAAATTTGGGTTGGTTGTAATAACTTTGTAAACTTTACATTTTGCTTTATGAATGAATGATGGTATTTATCTCTTATCGCTATGAAATCTGTGCTGTTGCACCTCGCGTTTTCGCTTTAGCGGGGTGTTACAGACTTGGTATCAGAGCCATAGGTTATAGAGAACATCGGTTTTCTATAAAACCAAGTACTATAACCAACATTTTTACAGAAATTATATAACTTTTCAAAATCAAAGATTTCAAAATTTAGGAGAATTTTACTGCTAAGATGATTAGGATAGGTGTTATTCTGATATATCATAAATATGCGGAGCCTGATCACCTACGCCTAGCCATGATATAAGTAGGATAAGACTTATGAACTAGTCATACTGTTAGAGTTTAAAAGTTGGAACCTTCGAAAAATTTCCTGAAAAACATAAACCGTGTGAGTTCACATAAGCACATCATGATTCTGATATCTACTATAGTACTTACGCGTTTAAGTAAAGTAACGCCTTTGTTGAACACTCTTGCGTTAGCGCTTAGGATGACACTACTAGTTTGAAGGCGCGTTAATAAGTTATGCGGACACTACAATCACTATGCCGAACACTATTACTTAGACTTCGGAGAAAGACCCGTTTAGGCATTACGATTCCGACATTGGAGTAACAAGCGAAGACATTTCAATCAATCCACCTCCGAGCCTCCCAACACCTCATATGCGACAACTCAGAAGACAGTTGCGGCAACCTTTCGGAGCGGACTGGCGATAACTCATTAGGGTAACGCAAGATCATTTCGTATCCTTTCGAGGATATTGATCGCTCATAATATTAGTATGGCACAAGGAGAGGCTCGAACTATGCGAACACTCGCCGACGGACTGCAAAATAGTCGAAGCAGGGCATCAAGATGGAATCAGGCCATAATTTAGTTGACAAACTTGGCGCATCTCTTGGAGGAATGTACCACCAATGTTGTAGAAAATGCTATGACGGCAAGAAGGATGACTAGGAGAGTTGACTTGTGCTGGCAAGTTGTGGTAATACTGTTGGCAAAGTTGATCCTTTCGGTTGTAACTCTCGTATGCTGTGAATGTGAAAGAATTTCCAAAATGTACTTATTGGTTGCCTCATTTAAACCTTAGCTTGGGCAAGTAAATTATTTTGAGGATGCATTAGCATCAAATTTTGACCTTTTCAGATAAGTATTAAGTTTTTACGAAACCAAATTTTAATTAATCACAAAGATGTTCTTATCGATTTTAATTTAAAGAAATTGTCACAAATAAAATACAAATATTTTCGAACATTTATTAAAGACAACTTTTAATCAAATATACATTTTACAAATGATTTAGAACCGTATTTTCCAGAAGAAACACACGTAGCTAGAAAGTGAACCGTAAGAATTAATCGATCAACATTGCTCAACTGATAGCCCAACAAGTCCAGGAAGTCGTACCTACCATAGTCACTCAAGATTACTACCGACCTTGTTGCAAATAAAAGAAATAAGGGAGTCGTAGTGTCCATCGAATGGAAAGATGGTAATAAAAGAAAGTAGAGCACCAGTCAGAAGAGACAACTCAAGATCATTCAGATAAAAGTCGAAAAGTAGTCAAGAAATGCACACTGAGCTTAGCAAGAAAGGACTTTAGTATAAATTTAATCCCGATCAAGATAGGGAGTTTTGATATAATCATTGGTATGGATTGGATGTCCAACCATAGGGCAACAATATGCTGTGCTGAGAAGATAGTTAGGCTAGCATTACCCGATGGAGGTGTGCTTGAAGTACACGGAGAAAAGCCAAGGAGAGACATTAAGATAGTGTCATACATGAAAATGCGTAGCCATCTACGAAAGGGATGTGTAGCCTTTGTGGCGCACGTAGTAGATGAGAAGGCAAAGGAGAAGCAAATCCAGGATATCCCGATTGCGCGAGAATTTCTCGAAGTATACCCGGAAGAGTTACCCGGATTACCCCTGCATGGACAAGTGGAGTTCCACGTTGACTTAGTTCCCGGAGCAGGCCCCATAGCAAAGTCGCCATATCGTCTAGCACCGTCAGAGACGAAGGAGCTGTCAAATCAACTTCAAGAGCTGCTAGATAAGGGATTCATCCGACCCAGCTCTTCACCCTGGGGAGCCCCCGTGTTGTTCGTCAAAAAGAAGGATGGATCTTTTCGCATGTGCATCGAGTATAGGGAGCTGAACAAGATCACCATCAAGAACCGTTACCCCCTTCCATGCATCGATGATCTGTTCGATCAATTGCAAGGAGCTACGTACTTCTCCAAGATCGATCTTCGATCCGGATACCATCAAATGCGAGTTCGGGAAGAAGATATCGCAAAGACGGCGTTCAGAACTCGTTACGGTCATTATGAGTTCTTAGTCATGCCGTTCGGCTTGACGAACACTCCAGCAGTATTTATGGACCTGATGAACCGAGTGTGTCGACCGTATTTAGATAAGTTCGTGATTGCCTTCATAGACGACATCCTGATTTACTCATGGAGCAAGGAAGACCACGAGCATCATTTGAGGCTGATACTAGAATTACTCAAAACTGAAAAGCTTTATGCTAAATTCTCAAAGTGCGAATTTTGTATCCCAGAAGTTCACTTTTTAGGTCATGTGGTGAACAAAGAAGGAATACACGTCGACCCAGCCAAGATCGAGGCCATAAAGAAATGGGAAGCCCCGAAGACACCAACGGAAATTCGACAATTTCTCGGATTGGCAGGCTACTACCGGCGATTCATTGCAAATTTCTCTAAGATTGCGCAGCCGTTGACAACCCTAACGCAAAAGGACAAGAAGTTCATCTGGGGAGAGAAACAAGAGGAAACATTCCAGTTGCTCAAGCATAAGTTGTGCAATGCACCCATTCTGGCGTTACCCGAAGGAACGGATAACTTTGTGGTGTATTGCGATGCTTCACATCAAGGCTTGGGATGTGTTCTGATGCAGAACGAGAAGGTCATTGCCTATGCATCCAGACAGCTGAAGGTCCACGAAAAGAACTACACCACTCACGACTTAGAGCTTGGAGCAGTGGTGTTTGCCCTTAAGATTTGGAGACATTATCTCTACGGCACCAAATGCACCATCTATACGGACCATAAGAGTCTCCAGCATATTCTCGATCAGAAAATGCTGAACATGAGGCAGAGAAGATGGGTTGAGTTGCTCAGCGATTACGACTGTGAGATTAAATATCACCCAGGGAAGGCGAATGTTGTAGCTGATGCGCTAAGTAGGAAGGAACGGGTGAAGCCTACGCGGACGCGATCAATGGGAATGGTAGTGCAGACCAGTCTGAAAAGTCAGATATTGAAAGCTCAGAGAGAAGCTCTGAAGGCTGACAATTTAAAGAAAGAAACTCTTCACAAGTTGGAAAAAGAGTTTGAGGAGAAATCGGATGGAGTGCGTTATTTCAAGGATAGGATTTGGGTTTCGAAAGTCGATCAGTTAAGGAAAACGATCATGGATGAAGCCCATAAATCAAAGTACTCCATACACCCAGGTTCTGACAAGATGTACAAGGGATTGAAGGAACATTATTGGTGGCCTGGAATGAAGAAGGATATTGCCACTTATGTGAGTAAATGTCTAACCTGCGCAAAAATAAAGGCAGAACACCAGAAACCATCCGGACTATTACAGCAACCAGAAATCCCAGAGTGGAAATGGGAGCGGATATCAATGGATTTCGTGACTAAGTTACCCAAGACTAAAAAGGGCCATGATTCGATTTGGGTAATCGTCGACCGACTCACGAAATCTGCGCATTTCTTGCCAATAAGGGAAACTTACAGCATTGATAGACTCGCGCAATTGTATGTCGATGAGATAGTTATGCGACATGGAGTGCCGATCTCGATCATCTCTGACAGAGACAGCAGATTTACTTCACGATTCTGGCAGTCACTACAAGCAGCATTGGGTACCAGTGTGGATTTGAGTACCGCCTATCATCCACAAACAGACGGTCAGACAGAAAGGACTATACAGACACTGGAGGATATGCTACGTGCATGTGTGTTGGAATTCGGAGGTAGCTAGGATGATCACCTACCTTTGGTTGAATTCTCCTACAACAACAGTTACCATACAAGTATTCAGTGTGCCCCGTACAAAGCACTGTATGGACGCAAGTGCAGATCCCCACTCAATTGGTTGGAAGTGGGAGAGAGTCGACTACTTAGGCCTGACATCGTACAGGAGACAACTGATAAGATTAAGCTGGTACAGGAAAAGCTTAAAGCAGCCAGAGATCGCCAGAAAAGCTATGCTGATAATCGGCGAAAGCCGTTAGAATTCCAAGTTGGCGATAAAGTGCTACTAAAGGTATCACCCTGGAAAGGATTGATAAGATTTGAAAAGAAAGGGAAATTGAGCCCTCGTTTTGTTGGACCATTCGAGGTCATAGAAAGAATCGGACCCGTTGCATATAGACTGGACTTACCCATAGAGCTCAGCTCTATTCACGACACGTTTCATGTGTCCAATCTAAAGAAATGCCTGTCGGAAGAGACAGTGATCTTGCCTTTAGGGGAAATACAAATTGATGAACAACTGTGCGCCGCGGAGGAACCAATTGAGATCCTTGATCGAGAAATCAAGCAACTCCGGCGCAGTAAATACCGATTGTCAAAGTTCGATGGAATTCCAGGCACGGACCAGAGTTCACCCAGGAGCGGGAGGATTTCAAATACCCGCATCTATTCACAAAGTCCCGAAAATTTCCCGAAAAAAGCCCGAACCGGCCCGAAGTCATCCGATTATCCTATAATGCCAAATTAAAGTTGACTTTTAGAAAAATTAACTATTTTATTTAAAAATAAGTAAACTAATTTAAATGATCTGAAATCTCCCTCGAAAAAAATCGGTTTTCCACCGAAAACGCGCTAAAAGCCGATACTGCGTTGAATTAAGCAGTATAATTTAAACCATTTAAATTATTTAAAATTTTTTTTTGGAAAGGGTTGGGATTGGCCAAGAAGGCCGGCCACCCCCCCCCCATACATCTCTCTCTTTTTCTCTTTTCCATAACTTCTTACACACACCTTCATTTCATTTTCATTTTCAAAAACCCTCTCTCTCTCTATCATTCTCTCTCTCTAAAAACTCTCTCAAATTCTCTCAAATTTCCAGCCATACTCTCTCTAAAAATCTGAAAATTTCTTGAAGATTAAAACAAGTTTTAAGAGTATCATTTGTGTTCATCAAAGGTAAGAGTGTTGCATGATTGTAAAGCTTCGATTTTTGGCTCATTCTTGAGTCTTCTTCCATTTTTCTAGAGGTTTGATCCCTCCTTTATACTTTGATAATCATCTTGGTGTTTGGGGATGAGATAGAACCTTAGAAATGTGTTTAAACATTCTATGAAGGTAAAAATCCATGAATCCCCCATAAGAACACAAGATTGGAAGCAAAATCCTTTTGTTTGATGTTTTTGATTATCATTTTGGGGCTGGACTTTATTGATAGTTCATGCATGTCTATTGATGATGATGATACATATTTCACCTATTTATTTGTTGAATGATATGAGTTTATGGTTTAATAGCAAGAAACCCCCAACAATCTTGTGATTTTATGTGTTTTGATGAATGAAAATGGGGTTTTGATCCTGGACAGAATCCGTCCGATTTTTGCATGTAGTTTATACGACCCAAAAAGGGTTTTCTCGAACTCATTTCTCCTTGAAATTTTTATGGAACAATATTTTATGTGTTAGGGTTCAAACCCCACTGGAATCGTGTAAAAAATCCAAGATCTGAACCCTTAACCATGATTAAACATTTTAGTGTGCATCAGTTCTTGGTCAGAAATTTATGTTAGCTTCATGCATGCATAACTCTTTGATGGATTGTTCAAAATACATGATTCTTGAGTCTAGAATCAAGCTTAATGAGTTAGCTTTCCAAACGCTCCGAAAACACATGATTTGGGGAAGTTTTAGATGTTCAACCAATGAAAAAGAAATCGGTATGCAATCTGTCCAACCATGGCAGATTCAATTACTTGAGTTCTTGAGGTCATATCTCATTCAAAAAGTATCCAAATCGTGTGAAACAAGTTTCATATGTTGGATAGTTGGGTTAACTTTCAAACCCCTTTTGAAATTCAAATTTTGGTGTTGAGATGATTCCTCCATGACCCAAACACCACAGACATGTCATTTCAGAATCATTACATGCACACTGATTTTCCCATAATTTTTAAAATATGTTAATTATCTCCAAAAATCATGAAAATTGGTAGAATTATGGTTAAAGCCCTTATTATTACTGGATAAAAATTTGGAGGTTAAACTCCTTTTGAAACTAGGCAAAATGATGGTGTTTTTGGAATACTACAAATCTGGACAAAATCAGATTTCTTAGAAAAGGACATTTTGCTTTTATCAAGAAATCCCCAACTTTTTGGACTTTAATCAAATAAACAAAACTTATTTTTATATTAAAATGAACTTATTAAATTATAGTAAAAGCATTATATGGATATCGGAATTAACTCATTATTTACGGACCGTAAAAATTTAGAACTTACGACAACTACGTTTGTATTAGGGCATTGGTAAAATCGGAGCCGGGACTTAACCACGCACTAATCAACCGCCTAGAAACGCATAAGCTACTTCAAGTGAGTATTCACAGCCCCTATTTTTACTGTTTTTACGTATTTGGGGTGAAAAGCATGTTGTTGATAAAAATTTATGAATTATGCTTTCAAGTAAGTAATGAAAAATGTGATTAAATGTTGCTTTCTAGCAAGTGGTAATGCATTATGTTGATACATGTTGAGTAAATTCCCCTTTATAATAAACACTACTGTTAACTTCGTTAGGAGCCTATGACTTAGTGGATAGCGCTATTTGGTACCAATACCCACCTTACTGACTGACGAGTTGAGGGTGCACTAATTCAGAATTAGCGTTCTACACATGTGGACTAGGTTCCACCGCTGAGGTAGTTCGCAGGGAACGCTCTGCCCATGTGGTCCGCTACCACCTCTGAGGTATTCGTTGGGGGTTAACGGTTTGTAGTGGCTCAACCTTACGTATCTTATGCATAATCGTAATTTTGACGTTAGTAAGCGTCCAAGAATATTATCTCACGACAAAAGTCTGCTTGTGAAACTTTTGTGTAAATAAAAACCTGTGAACTCACCAACTCTCGTAGTTGACGCTTGATTTTAACATGCTTTTCAGGAAATCAGAAGGTGATCGATAATGTTTGATTTGAACATTCATAGTCATTAATCTAGACTTCGTATTTTGTTTTACTATGTCTGTAAACCTTAAATTTGGGTTGGTTGTAATAACTTTGTAAACTTTACATTTTGCTTTATGAATGAATGATGGTATTTATCTCCTATCGCTATGAAATCTGTGCTGTTGCACCTCGCGTTTCCGCTTTAGCGGGGTGTTACATATTAACCTGACGAAACGGGTTTAAAACCCTTCTTACCTTCATTTGGTCATAACTCTTGCATCCCTCAACCAAAATTGCTAATTTTTCTCTCTACACTCCCCATTTTCAAAGCTCTTCAAGATCTTGAGGTTGGATCTACGATTGGAGCTAGCTTGGGTGGAAACTACATCTCACCCACTTCATCTTCTCCATTTCTACCTCCACCACCATTGTTGCTTGAAAAAGGAGAAGCTCGATTTCTAGGGTTTTAGTTCGAATCCTACTCGGTAAGCTTGGTTTGAACTCTATTAGGTTGGATCTAAGTATAGGATAAGAGATGTGAACTAACCTAGGGTACGATTTACTTGATTATAGGTTGCTCTCGTATTTGACCTAAATCGGAAGATTTGGGGGTTTTGGGTGTAAACCCTAAGGTGACTTGCTAAAACCGTTTTGTTAAAACTGAGAGCGCATCATCTTGATTGATTTATATATGTCTTGCTTGGGAATGGTATACATGGAATAATTAACCGTATGCTACCTTGTATGAGCTATATTCATAAGATTATATGATGAATGTATGCATGAAAATACGTGTTATTATGTATGCCACGGAATGATGCGAAGGGATTGAATCCCGAGTATGTTGGCTTGTATGAAGTAAATGAAAGTATTGAGACTTGAAATGATGTTTAAATGTTATGGAGCACCGCCAGTCAAAAGGTGGGATGCTATTGGTCACTGGTCAAAAAGTGGACCGGGATGTCACTAGTCAAAAGGTGAGTACCCATGTTTTTTACGCAAACGTAAATTGGACAATGTGGCACTAGTCAAAAGGTGTACACTATGTCATTTTTGAAATGAGATTGATTTAAAGTGGCACTAGTCAAAAGGTGTGCACTTCAAGTTTACACAAGTTCGACTCAGTCTTGGGTGGCACTAGTCAAAAGGTGTGCACCTATGTCCCTCGCCATTCGTGTGGCCGCGAATGTGCCTGGCCTCTGAGGTTGTCTATTTGAGTCTTCGTGGGAGGACGACAACGGGGTGTCTCGACTCTGAGGTGTAACTTGCTTGGCAAAGTGGGTCGCTCCCACGGTTTTCAAAGATAAATAATAAACCGGTTTAACATGCTACTTTCGTTGTTAGTATGATATTGTATATCTTGCACGCCTTAACATACTTTACATGCATAGTGTCATTTATACAACTCACTAGGCTCCTTTAGCCTAACACTTGTTTGGTGTCGATGTGTCTCTCAGGTACTAGGGATGCCGCTCCCAAGTAGGCTTCGGGAGTAAAGTGAGCATGGGGGACGTGGAGAGACCGGTCTTCTAAGACCGTGAGATTGACCGTAGAACAATAACCCTTTTGTAGTCTTCTTCCTAATAGGATCTAGACTAGTTAGTTATTGTAACTCTTTCTTTAATTACAAACATTGTAATTATACACTACATATACCCCTGTTTTTGGGAAGAGCTCACGCTTTGGCGTATATTTGTACTAATACCTTTCGTAAATGAAGGTTTTTGTTTGCTCCAATTTTTGGGGTGTTACAGGTTAACAAAACGTAGCTTTGGAATTGGAATGAAATGATGACAAATGACCAAAATATCTTTTTATGTTTAAAAAAAATACTAATAAAATACCATTAATAATGTTGAAAGGTAGTGGTGGCCGGAGGAGGTAGTGGCCGGTGGCGGTGGTTGCCAGAGGCAGTGGTTGCCGGAGGCGGTGGTTGCCGAAGGCAGTCGTGGCCGGTGGAGGTGGTGTCCGGTGGCGGTGGTTGCCGAAGGTGGTGGTTGCCGGTGGCGGTGGTGGTTGTCGATAGCGATGGTGGCCGAAGGTGGTGGTGGTGGCTGATGATGGTCGGATGAGAGCATTTTTTTGGAAGAGGTATCCCATACCACATTGGGCCCAGACTAATCATCGACAATTTTGGGCCGAAGCCCGACTGCTAAAGCATGCAGCCCGGGGTCGAAGCCCCCGTACCTCCAAAATGCGTCCCCTAGGGCTCGAACTCGGGTTCACCACTATGTAGTGTCCAAGCCTTACCACTAGGCTAACATTCATTTGGTGATAAGAGTATTTTTGTCATTAAAAAACATTTTATGGAATGAAATTCAAATCCATCTCGTTTGAGAAGGAATGACCAAATCTATAAGTGAAGGAATTCATAGAATTCAATTCCAATCCTTAGGCAACCAAACACCATTCCAATTCCACCAGATTCCGATGGATTCTAGCGAACCAAACGCCCCTTGATACAAACAATTTGCATTTTTGATGTTAATATGCTTTGATTTAATTAGTAAGTTTATAAATTTGGGCAAATTGCGTAGTTTACTCTAGTTTTTATTTGGGAAACGTACTTTTAAAATAAATGTTTAAAGGTCTATAACAAAGCTTTATAACCAAAAAAGGGACTCGGTTACCTATTACCCATGTAACCGGTAATAATTGTTGATTTGTATTTTAACTTATTTTGTTTAATTACTTGGAGGGGTTAAAAATACATTATTTTGGTTGTCAAATGCATGAAACTCCAAGTTATTGTTACCGGGACAAACATATGAAATTTCAAGTTTTCACATATTCTTTTTCTTGATTTTTTATAGAAGAGCATCTTAGAATCGTTAAATTCAACAACATATAGAAATCAAGGGTCTGAACGATGACTTAATCAAGGAAGCTGCTGATTGAAATTTGAGAATGGGTGATAAACGTTATTAATATAAAATTGAGATTTGAAAATGTTAATTCTGTTTTTCTATTAGGTTCAATGGCTGTGTGCATTGTAGTGTAACTTTTGGTTTGGTAGTAAATTCTATTTGTTTTGTTGTGAAAAGTAATACAAAAATCAATATAATTTTTTTAACGACATGGAAATTAATTAAGTGACATGATAAACTTTATACTGATTAGTAACTTTTAAAATAATATAATTACTGACATGTCGCCGTAACATGTTATATTGGTAATCAGGTTCTTTTTTGGTTATAAAATTTCATCATAGACCCTTAAACGTGTATTTTAAAAGTACGTTTCTCAAAACAAAAACGAAAGTAAAATACGTCACTTTTTAATGCGATTTGCCAAAAAAAAAGGTATGTATTTTTTTTAAACGACATGGTGGTGCAAGAGAGTATCATCGTGCCATCATGACACCAAGTCATGATGATATGAGTTCGAAACCTCTCAAAGCTTTGAGAATAATCCCCAACTTAATTGTCCAATTTCACAAAGCTTCAAGACATTAGCCGGGATTCAAAACCGCTACCAGTTCACAAAACTCTTCACAATGAACACAATGTCATCGTATGAAAACTATAACCCATGGGGTGTGTATTTAATTGAAGTTTTATTTGAATTAAGAGAGTTGTTGTAGAGTTGGAAGCAAAGGAAGAAACAATGAAATTGACATGGAAGAAGAACAATAAGCGGCCAATCACCGCCATTTCTGACCACCTCCCATTCGATCAAAAAGAAGAAGAAGATACTAGAAGAACTACTACTACTACCGATGAAGAAGAACGTTGTAAGGATGATGATGATGGTTCTACGCCTGTTGACGACGACACCATCCGACTTTCCCAATCCTTTCAAGACCAAGGGAACAAGCTTGCAGAGGTAGGTAACCCTCCCTCCCTCCCTTTCACCTTTACCTCAAATTTCATATTATGCCTTTAAGCCTTAAGGTAGTTAGTGGTTATTGTCAAGAATTAACCAACTGCTGGTTCTAATTCTTGTATAATTTGAAATCCAAGCTACGGAATTGGAGTTTCTAGACATAAACCCTAATATTATCTGCTTACGAATAAATATTCTATCTTTGGCCACTTTCCTATCAATATTTTCCAAATTCCGTTGTTGATGGTGCTGGTAAAAACACTAGTTTTAGGCTATGTTTGGCAAACTAGCTGATAAGCTAGCCGTTGATTGATATGTTAGCTAGTAGCTGATAAGCTAGCTTTTCAACAAATTATGTTTGGTAAAAACTAGCTTATGAGTATGTAAAATGACCAAAAATGGTATCTTTGAATTTAATAACTAATATTAATAAGGGTATAATTGAAAAAAGCTACAAAAAGCTCTCAAAAAGCTACTCAAAGTAGCGTTTCAAAAGCTAGCTTATGGTACCCATTTGGATGGACTAGCTTATAAGCTAGCTTATTTTTGTCAAAGACATCCTTACTAATTTTGATGTAACGCATCTCCATAGCATTGGATGATTAGTCCATATAAATTAATCTGGAGTAGCTTCAGGCTTGAGGAGATGAGATTAAGGAATGACAATGGTGAAGAAGAAGACCGAGATGGAGCTGTCAACAGAATTGAGTGACTTAATAGCAATTCTAGAATTGAGTGACTAAAGAAAGGCAACTTGTTGCTTCAAGAGTTGTATTGGTTCAACTACTTCTGGACAGCCATATGTACGAGGATATGTATATATTTTGATACATGATTTAACAAGTGTTTTAATATCAAGAGCATGAAATCATGTATTGATATGAAAAAAAAAAATCAGATTGAGAGTAAAAGCCAATGGGAATTAGTTTCAAGTGATGATAAAAACAACAATACGATATGAGCTAAGGATGATTATGTTATAAACCAAGGATTAGGTTGAAGCAATTTGATCAAGAGATAGAGGTGGTGACGGAGAAAGCTTCTCTGATGATATTCAATTATACTAAGGGACAGAAGATGATGTATACCGATCTATACTATGCAATTATGACAAAAGTCCCTAAATAAATGTATGCTAACAAAATTCAATCCCTGCTTAGTACTATTGGCTTTTGTAGATATGATCATTTTCCGTTGTGTCTTCTGATGTTAGAAAGCAAACAATAGGATGTGGGACTCATGGAAATGACACTGTCATGAAAATCCTGTATTCTTGCATAACGAACACAACTTCAAGATTTGCTGCCTTTCACATTTGTTAGTGTGCCAAATCAAAGAATACTATGATAATTATTCTAGCTTTAGTCGTATGAGTTTGACTATTCAGCACTTGCTTGATTAACGTTACTTAGCTTAATGTGCTTCAACGTTCACAGCTTCTTTTATTCACTAGGCATGTGAAGTTCCACTTTTTGTAAGAATCAAGTGAATGATTTCTGGATTAGTGATTTTTTGGTACTTGGAGAAAGGAAAGATAAAAATAGGACACTAAAGTACAGGGTGGGGGACTACAATAGAAATCTAGTGGCTAATTCTCTGTTTATAACAAACAGATGATTGGAACGAAATTAGGGGTGCAATGTGGGCGGTTAAATCGGTTTATTCGGTTCAGGTTAATCGAATAATCGGTTTTTAAAGGTTCGGTATAATCAGTTTTGGGTTATTCGGTTGCTAAGCCGAATAAGAATACATACTTTTTGTTGGACGCTTTTTCAAATAATTTTCTCAAATTCAATGTCCGTTGCTTAAAATGTATCATAAGTTCATACTCAAAAATTGACATGTATTAAGTAAGAAAAGCATAATCTACCAAAACCAATATTTACCAATACACATTATTTTCTTCATGCAACAGACTATATCATGTAAAAAACATCACATAACAAAATATATCTAAACATCAAACAGAAAACATTATATACCTTTAGAATACGTAAAATAATAATAGTATAATATGTATTTGGTTTTATTTTTATATAAAGGAAATATATAAAATATAAGTAGAATGTGATATTCGGTCAATTTGGTTTAACCAAATTATAAAAAAAACTAACCAATAACGGAACCGAATGAGGATCCTTATTCGGTTAACCAAACCGAATATCCCGAAACCATTTAACCCAAATCGCATTCGGATCGGGTGGGTTATTCGGCTTCGGTTATCTTTGACACCCCTAAAAAAATGTCTGGCTACAAGGGTTGAACTACAAAGGTCATTGTAATTTTTTTAGGTTTTAACAATAGTAATTAGTCAAACTACAATTTCGACCATACTATTATTGCTGTCACCTTGCTGTTGTCCTGTTTATCATCATGTATTGGAATCTTTCCTTCTTTCTTATGTTATAAAATTCTTCTTAGTTTGTGCTTTTTTCAAACATTGAAGGTGGGAAAATACCGTGAAGCCCTTGGAAAGTGGGAAGCTGCTATTACTTTGACGCCTGAGAGAGCAACTTTACATGAGGAGAAGGCTCAGGTTTTACTTGAAATTGGAGAAACATGGAAGTCCCTAATGGCAGCTACTCGTGCGTATTTATTACTAATTGGTTTGCTATCTTATATTCTTTTTCTCATGAATGTTCTCATTAAATGCATATCACCTTGGTTTTATAGTCTTACGAATCCTTTTACAGGTGGTCTGAGATCCATAAATCTACAAGTTTATATCTTCACATTATTTTTTTGTAGTTATTTAAAGCGTAAGCGTTTAAGAGAAAATATATGTTGTATCCTAAGGAGAAAGCTCTGATGTATGGACTAACTATGCAGAATAAAAGAAAGCAGAAAAGGTAATAGAAGGAAACATAATAGTATTCTTAATCGATCTAAATGGAAGGAAATTACAACTATTTCTATTTCCTCTCCCTGAAAGTGACATTCTCTGAGCTATTGACTTAGTTCTCAGTAAACTCTATTTAACTTATCTTCATGGTCTTTTAGCTATAAAACAATAAAATATGAGAAAGAGCATAATGAAGGGTGGATATGGTGCATCAAGTTCTTCAACTTGTGAGGATTAGGTGGGTAACATTTCCATTACATTTTGGAATGGCCTGTTTTCTTGACTTGAACTCATGACCTTCACAACGTAAGCAGTTAATCTGAGGATTGCCCCCCTAAGAAGGATGTAGTATCTGTATCAAAATCCATAAGTGAAATATCATAGGAGACTAATGATGCTTATGCATCCAATACCCTATATATTATTCAACTCTTATCAGAAAATATGATAGAAGAGGTACCAATGCTTATGCAACCAATACCACATATATACAACTCTTTATTTAACTGCTATCAGATATGAGCCATCTAGCCTAGTGCAAAAAATTTATACCGTAATTTCTTATTGTGCAAGGTATTACAGAAAAGCAGCTTAATTTACTCCCATGTTTTTATTTTTGCTCAATTATGCAGGTGCAACTCAATTGGAGCCTTCATGGGCTGAGGTCTGTAACTTGTTGTGTTATAGTACATTGTTAACCTTCATGTATTGTACTAGCGTTTGCGTTGCTTTCCTCTCATTTCTTTTTGTTAAAATTCATTATTTATGAAAGTAATTCTGCCTTTTCGTATACCAAGATGCTCATAGTTTTCAACAATTCATTTTCAAGATCAATGATGTTATAAGTTTTACAATAATGTGGCCGCATGACCACCACAATCTACTAATTTACCTTCATACATATTTTAAATATACTAACAAACAACTCCGTAGCAATTACCTCAAACAAACTTCTCTTTTCACCATTGATGATTGGTGTTGCTAAGGATTAAAACCCAAGTCATAAGTCTCTCCAAAATGGTCTCCTTAATAGAGACAACGTGATGCTAGGGACTCATGATGCTGAAAATAATATGTTTGACTGTATCCTTCATATAATCATATCTGACCTTTGAATCATTACTTGCAAGAAAAATATTAATGTATATAAACACATGCCTTCTTCCACTGATCTTAAGGTATTAAGAACAAATGCACAACATATTTCATAAAATTAAATGTAGTGATAACGGTCTGAAACTTGATAACAATTTGTGTCATGATGTATGCTTCATTAGAAAAGCCATTCTTAACTTGCAAACTAGGTGACAGTTCCCCTTTTGAATCTATAGCTTTTCAAGTCATTTCTTGTACACTACATGATCTCTATTTAGAGAAAGGCTCTTCTACATCTATTTCATGTATGCTATAATTCCAATAAGCAACTAAAGTGAAGATCATGGTAATGCCAACCGCTAAGCCTAGTTTATACATCTTATTGACAACATAAACTTGTGTTTCCTATTGCATACGATTATCACCTCATAAAACACGCTTCTAAAAAGATATCCTTCATTCTTAAATGTTGCAACGAAATATTTTAATATTGTATAACCACCGCTTCTTGCCATTGGTTAATTATTTTAAAAGCCCGTATTTGTTATGCCATTTCCCTAAACTATGTTACACATGCATAAATTATGCATTACATAACCAAAGGGCCTTTAACCCTAAACGTTCTCTCTATTAGCTAGTACTCATTACAGAAAATAATAGGTTATTAAAATCTTACCATATAGTTTTACAACTCATACCAATTTTGTAGTAAAATTAACACATTTAAGGCATAATAACTATTATTTGTTATAATTTTTAAGCACAATTTTCACCCTTCCCCTTGTATTTATTCCCTTGATTTCCTGCTGGTGCCCAATATAATGACAAAGCTCATCTGAACCTCCAGTAGTCGGTACTCAAACTGTCACAACGGTATTGGGTTTTTCTTTTCTTTTTTCTTCTCTGTGACAAACAAGTTGTGTCTGGGAATGAGTTGTTAAGCTAATTAATCTCATTCTGATAATAGTCAATTATAAATAATTACGAATCTAGCACTTCATGGAACCGTTTGGATGTTTCGTGTAGTTATGTAACCAGTCGTTCTTTCTCTGTTTCTGCAGGCGTGGGTTACACTTGGTCGGGCACAGCTAAACTATGGGGAACCTGATAGTGCCATTGAGAGCTTTGACAGGGCATTAGCTATCAAGGTACAACCTCTATGCATAAAATTTTCTTTGATGCTTCTGTTGAGCTTCAAGTATATTTACTAGAAAATGTTCAAGGATATATATATATATATATATATATATAGAGAGAGAGAGAGAGACACTTCTTAATAACCTTTCTTATATTTAGACCTTGTGCGCTGTGTTTGGATAAAAAGGCCTCTTAACTTCCCGTGTGAATTTCAACACTTTCTGCTCAAACTTCTCATATATATAATGCAAGTTTCTTTAAATTTAAAACAATAAAAAGGAGTTCAACGTGGTCTACGAGTCATCTCGTATTTGAAATTATAAACAATTCTTTTATATGGGCATTTGGATAGTTTTTTAAACACATTTTCATAGTACTGCCATTGCTCTTTGCTGCAAGATTTATGCGACTGTGGTGTTATTTTTCTACTTGTATTGTTGCAAATTGTATTTTCAGCTTGATCATTTAGATTCCATGTATACCAGTTAATACTTCCGTGTTTATTGGCGCTGCTATCAAGTAGTAGATTTCGTTCTTTATAAGATGTATACCTCAAGGTACAGAAATGGCATCAAACTGAATCGTTGTTTTCCTTAGGTGACCCTAGTAGATACGAGTAGTACCACTTATACTTGCATTCCCTGTAGTATATTAATCCTCTGTCCCAAAATAAATGTCCACAATAAAAAGGAGACACAGTTTTAGACATGCATAATTATTGCCCCTTTTAGTTTAACCAAATGACAACCTTACCATTAATTAATTTATCTATTCTATCAACTCGTAAATTTAGGTATCTATTTTTGAAGTTTAGTTATCTCTTTATAAAACTAGACACTTATTTTGGGACAAATACTAATCCCATGAATTTAATTAGAAACACTTTCGAGGTCAAATCCCTAAATAACCCTATTTTGGGATATGGATGGAGTATATGTTCTGTGAAAATATGAAGATTTCCTAGTATCTTGAACTCATCCTGTCTGTAGTATAATATCCTTTCATATTTTTTTCCTTTTTTCTAGAAGACGAGCTTGAAAACCATGCCCGAAAGGATGAAAGTTGAAACCCTTGCCATCCGTCCGTTGGCAAATGCCCTAGAATACGTTGCACCATAAATAGATTTAGGCTTCGAATCTAAACTTTTCGGGGGTGCTTGGTCGAGTATTAATTTGAGGCTGAAAAATAAAAATGAAAATGATAACGAATATTGGTGTGTGGTTTAATATAATTCAATGAGTGATTACTTAAAAGTGGTAATCATCCATACCCTAGTAAATTGGTGGAAGGACATCATAATTACTTATTGTAGCCATACCCATTTCCCTTTCTTCAAAACAAAGTTTATATAACCCTTTTTTCTTTTGATGTAAATTATATTCATACATGGAAAATGTGACAAATAAAAGGCTTGGATAATGCTAGCCGCTAGGCCAAAGTCCCTCTTGGTATTACATATCTATCTACAAGAAAAGCCGATGGCAGAATTTGATTCCTTTTCCTGCTTAAAATTTACATTTGTTAATTTCCCATAAACTCAGAACTAGCTTTGTAGTATAATGCTTCTACAAAATTCATGCTTTTCTATGTTGTCTGTATTAAATTCGACGATTGGTGCAGCCTGATTTCGTGGAGGCAAAGGAGGACAGGCAGACTGCATTACATCTCATTAAGAAACGCAAACAGCTTCATTCCTCAGGCCTGAGCATCTCCGAGAATCGCTACATGGTTGGGGAGAAAACTGACGTATAAAAAACACACATCTTAGGTCTCATTCTAACCAGAGTAGCTTCTTATATGTTGTAATATATAGATTGAATGATTCTTCTTTTTACTTGTTTGGTTCTACTTTTCTTTTTTACTCACACTTCTACACAAATCAGGGTCTTTACTGAATCAGGACGAGTCTACATGAATCTCTTCTTTTTCAAGCATATGTAAACACATGGTGTTTAGGGTTGCATTGTAGACATTTGAAAGTCCATCTAAATGCTGTTTGAAAAGTCTTAATTCAACCAACCCAAGCAGAAGTACAACCTAACCCTGATCGTCTGGGTTGTGTTGGTCGAATTGAAATTTTGGTACATCATTTGAGTCGAACTAAAAGCCGTTTACTAAACACTTACCAAGGTAAGCGCTTATCAAAATCATTTATGTGATTGATTGAGCATGACGATTAATGAAAAGCTTACCTAGTAAGAGCTAAGCATCGAGACTCTTACCCCCCGGTAAGTACGGGAAATGACTCTTACCCAGTAAGCATTTATCGGGTTTAAAACGCTTACCAATAATATATTTTCAAGGTCAATGATGTTACAGAATAAGGTAGATGAATGTAAATATTTTGTCAAGAAGCTTTTATCTAGCAAGAATTTGGTAAAGAGTCCTAACCATTTATGTTTAAACGAAGTGGAATCAAAATGAGAAAGTACATAAAAAAGCCAACCCCGCTCAGCGGGGTGATAGCGATGGTGGTCACCCCTCACATCAATGAGATGATGTGGTAGCAGGGTGAAGAGGGAACACTACCCCCCACCCCTCTGGGGTCAACATTTTCAACCTTGCCGGGTTGGCCACCCTGTGGGGGAATCCCTTTTCTTGGTTGTGAACGTGAGAACCACTAAAATCATCTCACATGGCAATATTCACTATGAATATCATGCATTAAGAGTGAATTAATAAGCTTTATTCACTCTGAATAATGCATCATGCGTGATTTTAGTGGTCGTCACATTCACAATGAAAAATGAGTTTTCATTTGAACTTTCCTTTAGATATGTTCTCCAAATCATAAATGTTGGAGGATTATAACCTTCAATCATGCTCATTATAAGCATTATACCGCAAGGGACTAATGATTTGATCACGATCCATATCAAACCAAATAACCAAAATATAGAAAGCTAGATTTCAAAGGTAACAACCAAAGTTACAAATATGTTCAACTGAGCGTAAGCTAATTCATGCACACTATCATGTCGATCTCACCATTTTGTGGAGTGTTTCGTCTCTTGCTGAAAAACTCCCCTTTCCTGCTTGCTATTGATTGTATGAATTGATGTTCAAAGTGGCTTCTTGAATTCGGTCATATGTTAATGGTGCCATCTCTTCTTCTGGTACACAAGTATCAGGGTAGGGTTTAGTTTATCCTACCTTTTTCTTCTTTTGTTGCAAACATATACACAAAAAAAAAAAAGTTAGAAGCTATGAGATTATGTTGGACTTCATGGGACAATAGTACATTTTCATATATGTGAACACATTATCTATTTATTTTCTCTCCACAATAAAATACTATCTCTGTCCTAAAATAAATATCCATGATAAAAAATGCACACAGTTTTAAAAAATCAGTAATTATTATAACATCTAATTAGCCAAATGAGAACTTTACCCTTAGTAATAGGGAGATTTGTATAAAAGGGAAAGTAAATACTTATTTTTGAACAAACTAAAATAAATATGTGAATACTTATTTTAGGACCTCCTTTCATCCCAAAATAAGCATTTATATTATTATCTTAAAATGATTGATGGGACATGAAGGGTGCCAGTTTGGTTGTGGAAAACCGTTTTCATTTTTCTAAAAAACATTTTTAGAAAATGGAGTGGAGTTTACATTTTCAGTTTTCTATGAAAATTTTAGAAAATGCGTTTAGTTCAACCAAACGCATTTTCTAATTTACTTGAAAACCAAATCAACCAAGCGTGTTTTATTATTTTCTAATTTACATAGAAGTTAGAAAACAAAAAAACTCATTTTATATAAAAACTTGAAAACCAAATGAACCAAGCGTGTTTTCTAAATTTTCATTTTCCCTCGAAAAGTTGAAAATTTTCCACAACCAAATGCAGTCGAAACCTTTTATTCAAGTCCACAATGGTTTAGAACTTTGTTATCCAAAGAAATTTGCAGCAATTTAGTAGAGAGTATTAACCTTATCGTCCTGGCCACCGCCACCAGCAGCGGCAGTATTAACCTGTCTAGACAAATAGGCTTCGTAAATTTCCACGAGAAGCCGAGGCTCTTTCTCGAGGAGCTCCACGTATTCTTCACGCTTACTTAGTTGGTCCATGTTGTCCAAAATCAACGATAACGCAGCTTCAAGCAAGTTATTTGCGTTATGCTGATGAGCAAAGGAGTAGCTCATGAGCGAAGTCTCCCAATTGAGTTTGGAGATCAAGAACTTCTCGCAGTAACTCTTGAGATGCTTCACTTGGTATTTGTCACCCAACACCAAAAGATGGCACGCCATCTCGTCATCTAGATATGCTTCGGCCGTGTACAGATAGTTGACAAAGGCACGCAAGGCGTCATATGATACATCACTTAGTTTGATGGTACCACTCAGGCTTTCTTCCATTTCCGTTTCAAGCATGGCTCGGAAGACCGGTGAACGGCTTGCCTGTTATGACCACCGTATAAACATAAATTCAAAGCATTTGATGTGGATTTCAAAAACAGGTTGGTAGGTTTTACTTCCATCTTTAAGAAATGAAGGAAAACATATTACAACAAATATGACCTCCTATACAGAGAACAAAAATATCAAATATATTACAACAAAGATTAGTTGTATTTGAGATTTGCACATTGTTTGGTATTTTATAGTAGTGACAAATGAGAAATCAATATCTTATACTGACTCTTGGCTATGATTGCTGCTATTTACTTTTTTGTGTCTTTCTTGATTCAATATTCCACAGTTGAATTTACCTTTTTACCATTTAATCTCTTCCATCCACTATACTGCCTTTTTCCATTAGCCTGATTTAGTTTTAAGTTAGTTTTGATTCAAATGTCATGGTAGTAGAGAGGGGGAGTTCTCAAAGCAGAAATGCATTGTTGTTAACAAATGCAGGCCATTGCAAAAGTAAGCAAACTTTCCACTAATGCTCTCCCAACCACAAGGCTTGTGGCGTACTGGTTAAGTCTTGTAGTAACCCAGGGTTGGTTAACAAACTTGTAGGATTTTCTCAGTCAAGCTCAAGCATTGCCTTTGTAGTTAAAACTCTTCCATCCAATATCAAAAATGAAGTCAATCAAACTAGCATGTACAATTGATCAATGTATTTTAGCAGGCAAAGCTTTCATATATATATATATATATAGAGGAAAGTTCAAATGTGAACCACTTTTTGGTTGTGAACGTGAGGACAACCGAGAGCGCGACACGTGGCGGATGACTAGGCGCCACGTCGGCTTTGAGTGTGGTCCCCCCCTTTAATTCAATGCCCTCCCCATGAATCGCGCCTAGTCATCCGCCGTGGACTTGAAGTGGCGCCTAGTCATCCGCCACGTGTCGCGCTCTCGGTTGTCCTCACGTTCACAACCAAAAAGTGGTTCACATTTGAACCCACCCCTATATATATATATATATATATATATATAGAGGTGGGTTCAAATGTGAACCACTTTCTGGTTGTGAACGTGAGGACAGCCGAGAGCGCGACACGTGGCGACTTTGAGTGTGGTCCCCCTCTTTAATTCAATGCCCTCCCATGAATCGCGCCTAGTTTATAGAGGAAAGTTCAAATGTGAACCACTTTTTGGTTGTGAACGTGAGGACAGCCGAGAGCGCGACACGTGGCGACTTTGAGTGTGGTCCCCCTCTTTAATTCAATGCCCTCCCATGAATCGCGCCTAGTCATCCGCCGTGGATCTGACGTGGCGCCTAGTCATCCGCCACGTGTCACGCTCTCGGTTGTCCTCACGTTCACAACCAGAAAAACGGTTTACATTTGAACCCACCCCTATATATATATATATAGGTGAAAGATCAAATACAAACCACTTTTTCATTGTGAACGTGAGGACAAACCAGAGAGAGACACGTGGCAACAAATTTTATGAGACGCGCGACTTTTCCCGCGACCTAGTGTTATTCAGTCTGAATAATAGTGTTATTCAGACTGAATAACACTAAGTCGCGGGCTTTTTGGTTACAAGTCGCGCGTGTCACTACACGTGGCGCGCTCTCGTTTGTCCTCACGTTCACAATGAAAAAGTGGTTTGCAATTGAACCCACCCCTATATATATATATATATATATATATATATATATAGAGAGAGAGAGAGAGAGGGGTTCATTTGTAAACCTCAAATATCTTGTAAACTTTGTGAACTCATCGTGACCCTTGATCAAAAAAATCAAAGGAGGATATGGATTCATAGAAAATATGGAAATGTGAAATAGGGAAACGTTTTAGAAAATCAACGGTGTGGATTGGTTCACAAAGTTTACAAGATATTTAAGGTTTACAAATGAACCTTCCTCTCTCTCTCTCTCTCTCTCTCTCTCTCTCTATATATATATATATATATATATATATATATATATATCCGCAGAAACGGAGTAACTTTTGTAAGCCAAAAAGAAACAAATCACAAGCAAATGAAGCCCTGCCAAACTATATCGCCGATCCTAAAGGAGGACAACGCCTAAAAGGATTCGAGGGACAAGACGAGAAGGATCGATGATGCAAATATCCATCCTTTGTGAACAAAATGCAATATACTTGTATCAACAATAATTCTTCAAACCCAAAATACTATTGATGCTACAAAGGGGGCATTTGGTTCGTCGGAATGTGAAGGAACTGGAATGGTCAACGCTGTTGACTGAATTCCATCAGGTTGTTTGGTTGCCAACAAAATGGAATTCAATTCCATGGATTTCACCATTCCTTCCAAGTGATGGAATTCAATTCCATTCCCTTGAAACTTTTCCAAATGACAAAAATGCCCTCCGACTACCCTAACCACCACTAACAAGGAGGAGGGTTGAAGAAACAACAAGTAATTAATCCTACTATAATTTGTTAAATCTAAAGCCAATCAATGTACATAATAATAACAAGATAGGGTTTATTTAGCAAAAACAAAAACTCAAGGAAAGGGAAAGTAGGAATTGAAGGAATGGAATTAGGTAATTTACCAAAAGGGCCTTATTGGCTGGGACTGGAATGGAATTAGGAATGGGTTTGCCGGAATCATGGTCAAAAGCAACGAGAAGGACGTCGGTAAAGCAGCTAGAGAATCTGAGGAAGTTGATCTTTGCTTTAAGTTCTTCGATCTCCTGCTTCAGTTCTTCTTCGGTCTCGCTGGCCTCCTCGTAACACTCCCTGCAAGTCCCAGCATCAACTGCACCATACTCATCCTTGCAAGACACACACTTCAATTTCATCATCTCTATATCTCTCTCTATATCTCTATATCTCTATATCTCTATATCTATATATCTCTATATCTGTATCTATCTATCTCTATATCTCTGTATATCTCTCTCTGCTCAGCTTGATTTCCGATGGGGATGCAAAAGGAATTTTTATTTATTTATTATTCTTTTTGTATTCTCTGAATCCTGTTTTGTATTTATACATAAATTAAATACACACTAAAAAAATAAAGATAACATAAAATAATTAGTTAAGAATATTATTATAAGAGAAGAGAAGGAAAGGGAAAGAAAGGGAACATTTTTGGGAGGAAATGGAGGAGTTATTCCTTGTAATTCTTTCAAATCCTTTCATTTGTTTCTTTTAAAAAATTTGAAAACACATTTTTATTAGTTTTTTTAAAAATTATTTCTTATCCTTCGTTTAAAAAACTTGAAAACATGTATTTATTTATAAAATAAATAACAAATGGAGTGATAGCTGGCTTATCAACCGCAGTCTTAAGCAGGTAGCCTATCAATCGATCAACCTCAACAGCTAGCCTATCGAATTGTTGCTGATCAAGTTTACAAATAGCCCACAAGATTGTTGCTAATCAGTTGGTCGACCTCAATACTTAGCCTATCAGATTGATGTTGATCAAGTTCATCACGTAGCCTATGAGTTGGTCAACGTCAATAGGTAGCCTATTAGATTGTTGTTGATCAAGTTTACCATGTAGCCTATCAGGTGGTGGACCTCAACATGTATCCTATCAACTAATCCACCCCAGCACATAGCCTATCAATCGATCACCCACGTTATGTGATCCAACAATCATAGGTTATAGTTAGTTTATACGAGTGTGCACTTTACACCTTTTAGCTTAAATTTTATAAATTCAAATCCCGCAAGATATTTAGCTTCTTGTTTGAACCTGTCCCTATATATAATACACACACACACATGGTGTCAGGTTCAAGGGAAAACCTTAAAAAAACATAAACTGAGGACCACTTTTGTAGCCCCTTCATCTAGACCGTATGCACTTGTGCGTAAAAAAAACTTAATTTACTTATATGCACAATTGCATAGAGTCCACAAGAAGGGCTACGAAGGTGTTTCTTAGTTTGTTGTTTTTTCAAGGTTTCCCCTTAAGGCTATGTTTGGCAAACTAGCTGATAAGGTAGCTTATGACTGATAAGGTAACTTATGACTGATAAGGTAGCTGATGACTGATAAGGTAGCTGGTGACTGATAAGGTAGCTGATGAATAAGTTACGTTTGGCAAAAACTAGCTGATAAGGTAGCTTATGACTGTAAAAGGACAAAAAAAGACATACTTTAAAATTAGTAAAGTAGAAAGTAGAAGGGTATATTTGGAATAAAAAAGATAATAAGTGTCATAATTACAATAAGTCACCAAAACGCTACTCAAAGTAGCTTTTCAAAAAGCTAGCTGATAAGGTAGCTTTTGACTGATAAGTTAACTTATGACTGATAAGTTAGCTGGTGACTGATAAGTTAGCTGGTGACTGATAAGCTAGCTAGTGACTGATAAGCTAGCTGATGAATAAGTTGCGTTTGGCAAAAACTAGCTGATAAGGTAGCTTATGACTGTAAAATGACAAAAAAAGACATGTTTAAAAATTAATACTATAAAACTTAACAAGGGTATATTTGGAATAAAAAAACAAAAAGTCACATAAGTCACCAAAAGGTTGGTGGGAGTAGCTTTTCAAAAAGCTAACTTATAAGTTAACTTATAAGCTAACTTATGGTCATCCAAACATGTACTTGACTTATAAGGTGACTTATAAGGTGACTTATAAGGTGACTTATAAGGTGACTTATAAGCTAACTTATAAGTTAACTTATTTTTACCAAACAATGCCTAAGTTATAAGTCAGCTTATGGTCCATCCAAACATGTAACTGACTTATAAGGTGACTTATAAGTTAACTTATAAGCTACCTTATTTTTACCAAACGATGCCTAAGCCTCCCTATGTTCCTGACTTCAAGTTCAATTTATTGTGTGTTAGTGCTATTACAATGCACAACAAATTCATGGTTTGCTTTATGTTTGAATATGCCTTGCTTCAAGAAATGAAGTACATGAGAACGATTGGAATTGCTAGGACGAGGCCTATATGTTTTGAAAGTAGACTATACGAACTTCTTCGTCGTTCACTGCAAATGTTAATCAAGTTTCAATGGAGGTTTGGCACAAACGTTCTGGTCATCCAAGCAATAAAAGTCTTAGCAAAATAAGGTCTTTGTTGAATGTAAAGGATATAGCTATTGTGACAATGAAGCCTTGTTTAGTTTGTCCATTAGTTAAACAAATACATTTGCCTTCTCCTTCAAATGGAAATATATGCAGTAATATGTTCGATTTCGTTCATTGTGATGTATGGGCCCATATCATGTTCCGGCTCATAAGGGACATCGATATTTTCGTGACAATTGCTGATGATTGCAGTAGATTTACTTGAGTTAATTTACTCAAGAACAAATATGATGTCATACATATTATACCACGATTTTATAATATGATATGCACACAGTTTCACAAAAAGATTAAGGCGTTGAGAACTTAAAATGCTCATGAACCCAAATTTGAAGAGTTTTGTCACGATAAAGGAATTTTGCATCAAAATCATGTGTAGCCGTGTAGGGCATCCACAACAAAATTTGGCTGTTGAACGTAAACACCAGCACCTTCTTAATGTTGCTCGCGCATTGATGTTTCAGTCCAAGATTCCTATTGATTTCTGGTCAGAACGTATTTTAACAGCTCACTTGATCAATCGGGTACCGGCTGCTCCTCTTCATGATGAATCTCCATTTCGAACGGTTTACGAACGAACATAACCAAACAGTTCACGAACGTAAACGAACTAACATAACCGAACTTTCACAAACATAATTGAATGAACGAAGACCTTGTTCATGTTTGTTACGAACATAAAATATTGTTTGTGTTTGTTCATTTATTAAACAAACGAACATAAATGAACTTCATTGTCGAACGAATTCACGAACGGTTCATGAACGTTCAGTTCGTTTACAGGCCTACCAATGCCCAAGAGAATGCAGGCTTGGCACAAACATGTAAAAATAATTGGCAAAATACAACAACTTGTTAGAATACTAAAAGACACCACCAACTACAACATAATTGGCAAAGTGGAACGCAACACAACACAATACAACACAATACAACTAGTTCTAGTATCTATAAACTTCACTCTCAAATGCTTGAGCATTAACTTCTAACAGATTTAAATATGCCTTTGTCAAATAGAAGATAAATGCATTAAGATAAAAATAAAAAATATATAATTCACCTAAATAACCCTTTCTAGTAGTAGGTGTCTCATATCTGCAGAATAAAAGTTAAGTGAACTATAATGAAGAAAGTAGATATTGTTTATTTACTTATAAATCCATTGATCATAATAGAGTTAAAACGATGGATTTGGAGAATAAATATAATGAAGAAAACAGTGATACTTGTTTCATTCATCATTTGTTTGCGTATACAAAGAAAAGAAAGGTACCTACGTACTTGCTCATGAACACGATTTCTAATTGATGGTAAGTTTAGGGAGGGTTTAGAGAGTGTACAAAATTCAATCAGAACCAGTTTGAAACGCTGAAATCCCGCAGCTTGCTGAGATGTCTTTCCATGTCTTTTCTATCCTGATCCCACTCTTCCCTGTGTACTACAGTCGTTGGATCATCTCTCTCCTCCTGCCAAAAAAAATAAATAAAAGTATTTCTGAATGAGACAAGATAGATCCAATAAGCACTTGTAATAGTATACTAGAATTACAATGGAATGAGGAAATCACCGAGGGAATTATTTTGAATGATGTGGCATTGTCCCGAATAACAAGAAGGTCGTTCTTTCTATTCCTTTCTCTTCCTTCAGGAACCGTCACCTACATCATAATAATAATAATAATTGCATCACAAAATCTACTATACCAATACTTCTTCTTTGACGATTTTGTATCATGTACTTTCAAAACCTCTATTATGGTACCTTGGATGTGATCTAAAACATTTAGGTACATCCTTTACTTTTGTCTACAAGTTTGAGATATATCACATATGGGATACCAAAATGAGGGTTTTGAAACACAAAATACAAACCGCACCAATATATGTTGCATTTTCAAGTCCATTTCTGTTTCAGTAGTGTCGTTTTAGTTGGTCAATTCTTGATGAACCATGTACACCACTACACCCTGAGTGTGTTTTGCACATTAATTTACTTTTATATCGTTCGTGATTGCAAAATGTCATCTTTTTTCCTTTCCCAACACAAGGACAACTAAATAAGTGATGGGCAATTATACTATGTGTGTTGAAATGGAAGTGATGATATAACCCAAAGCATGACTGATTGGTACTGACCACAACTCTCGCCCGAGTTATCGACTTTGTTTTTGAATCAATAACATAAATCTCCTCAAAATCTAGCACAAAATCCGGATCATCCATACGTCGGTTCCTGTGGTGCTTCGTCAAAAATACCTTCAGTGAGAAAAATAAAGAGTTATCATATTGCAACATAAGGATGACAAAAATAATAAGTTTCCAAACTCTCTCTCAAATTAAAGGTACGAATTGTTGTTATTCTCATAATCCCTACAAAACTTGCAATTTTACTTGGCATATAGTTAATAAAAGGTGTTTGATTATTGACCAAATATCTGAACGCTCCTTAATAATGACAAAATAGAGAAAACTTGTAAAACTATTAAGTCCAGGTGATGATTACTAAAGAGGTTAAAATGAATTGACATTCATTTGTTGACACAATGCAAAAAGAAATATGTTCATTGCTTTCCGGATGGAGAGATAGATACTGTATCCCAGCCGGCACTTGAAAGGGGCATCAGACTTTTTGTTCAAATATTCCATTATATTACAATATATTCTTGAACTTGAAGTATATATAATGTCGCATGCATACCATAACCTTCCATTGCTCAAAATATAGAATTCTCTAACAACCGCCTTACATTGTCAAAATATCAGTGTCTGTGCCACATTATAAACCATAAAACGAACAAACAGGCATCGGAAAACAGTGGTGAGCGCAACAAAAGACGCAACAATTTGCATATGTGGTTAAGTTGTATGGTCATTTAAATCTCTTTTTACTTGTATTTTGTAACTGGTGATTGACCTGTTTGCAAACAAGTTGCTTAGGAACAGCTTAAGACTTGTTAATGAGTTTTTGAGCCAATTGAAAGAAAGGGGACAACTCCATAACCCCTACCATTCCAACCTCATTCCTTCCCACAACTCAATTGATGAATAATTAAGATGGCCACCATTACAGATCTCTTATTGCATTAATAAAAAAAATTATTGTTAACATCAGTTTTCATTCTTAAATGTGCATTCAAATTCCTCTAAGAATTTTATTGTCGAAATAATACGGTGATCAAAATCTTCAAGAAGCATCAAGCTTAAAGCCATAACTGCAGCTAAGAGGAAGGGTATGGATCAACTTTTTAGCCACAAACAAGTACATCAGAATTCAATCGATTGTCTAAAGTCACAAGTGAATTCTTTCTTCAAGGGTAAAAACACTTTGCATGTGTTAAGATGTGAAGGTATTTACTTTGTCTTGTAATTCTTCAAAGATTTATTACCACCAACAGCTTACGCCAGGGGAACTTTAGAGCAAAATATGCTGGATGAAAGCATGTTAATATGTCTCTCTCTGCTTTTGATCAGTGGTCAGCTCATAAATATGTTATGCTAGTTGATGATAATAGATCACACATAAAAACACCACCCTTGAATCTGAAGCTCTCTATTGTTGGTTGTAGCATTAGCATAGAGGAGGAAGAAAATGTGTTAAAAGGATGTTTTACAGCATTTCAGTCGCAAAGGAAGTATCATTTGGAGTGCAAAACAGTGATGGGCAGAATGTTAAAAGATAGCATTTACTGGAAATGGGTATATATAGCAGAAAAGAGATATATGTTGTAAATTATTATATAAAGACCGACCTTCATAACCTCCCACTCTGATTTGTACATGGGATCTCTAAGTGCGTCAATTGGTGGTTCTGTGACATTGTAGGTCCCCCAGTCACTCTTTGCACATCTCATATACTGCAATTCAAGGAATGTATATCGTTTGTTATCCACTTTGATTTATTATGTGATGAAAAGAAATGGAGATTGTAAATCTGATAATAAAAATAGAAACAGAACCAACAATCCATATATAATACTGGTGTATTTATTAATCAATGATTTATATTTATATGCATGAAATGAAATGAAATGAAAGTGGGAAATTAACCTACCTGCTCAGGCATGGGTGCAAGAACTCTTGGAATGGCATAGATATCGGTATCTGGTTCTGTCACATACATCTGAAATCAAACACCAAGCCAAATGCTTATTAGCTTATTAGCTTTTTGATAAGCTAGCTTATAGTCTAGTCCCATCCAAACATGTACCATAAACTAGCTTATTAAAACGCTACTTGGAGTAGCGTTTTGGAAGCTTTTTGTAGCTTTTTCCAATTATACCCTTATTAATACTAACTATTAAATTCAAGGTCATTTTACATACTCATAAGCTAATTTTTGCCGAACATAATTTGTTCATAGGCCAGCTTATTAGCTAGTTTGCCAAAGACAAATAAGCACTTTCAAAATATACATCCAAACACCCTTAAAGAGAAACTCAGAATTAGAAGTAATAAGTAACTAGGTCAAATTAGGTTCAAATAAACAACTGGCAGCAGAAATGTTTAGCTTTAGGTATGAAAATAAGTAGTAAGCAAGCAAAAGGTAATAATAAATAAGATAATACATAATACATAATAGATAATATACCTCTCTGAAATCATAGACATTGTTATCAGGATCAGGTGGCTTCCTGATAAAGAAATCACAGTCCATTAAGCTGATCTTATGAAATTCATCCTCATTAATCCTATAATCCACCACCACTTCAGAGTTCCACCCCTGAGTTGACACAAAGCTCTTACTCTGAACCATTGCAATTGAATCATCACCACCAGATAACAGGGTCTCATACTCAACATCGTAATCTCTCTCAAACTCTTCGGTTTCATCTTCCTCCATTTCCTCACCGTCTGCTTCAACACCAACGTCTCCGTCTCCTCCGTCTCCGCCACCGCCGTCGTCCCCGTCATCCGAGAACACCCTAAAGTCTCTTCTTCTTCTTCTTTTTATTCTTCTTGTTCTTCTAATTGGAAGAGTAGTAGTACTAGTCTTGTTGAGTGATAATAATGATGATGAAGAAAAGGATAAGGATAGAATGGGTTGTTGTAGTGAGAGTGAAGGAGGAAGAAGAGGAGGTGGTGGTGGGAGGAAGAAGAGGAGCCTGCTCATCTCTTTCTCTTCTCTTCTCTCTGGTCTGGTCTGAATCTGATTGGGGTTTATGATAATGTTTTGGGATTCAGAAATTGGGGTTTATGATAATGTTTTCCTTTTCCTTTTTGCTTCCTCATTTTCTTTTTCTTAAATCATTTTTAAATTTTACTCAAATGTTTGACTTGCCATTTTGGTCTTCCATAACTAATTTTCTTAGGCTATCCACGCCCAACATAATCAATCCTCTTAATCCACTCATTTTTTTAATGTCACGTGAGCTGATACATCAGCTTTTTTCTAACCCTCTTTTTACCCTTCCATAACCCTTTATAATACACACTCAACCCTCCCAACCCTCTCACTTTTTAATTTAATTTATTTATTTTATATAATTAAATAATATAATTAAATAAAACATGTAATTAATTAATAATAAGATTCATAATTAATTAACTAAAAATTACATTACATAATTAATTAACTAAAAATTAAAATTAAACATTACATAATTAAATAAAATAAACTAAAAATTACAAGCCATATTTGGCTTTGATCTCGGCTTTTCGGTTCATAGTATCCTTGGGTCGTTTACCCCGGAGATGGCCATGCGGGGCGGTGTAAAACTTAATGTCTTCCTCCATTTGGGTTGTTGGTGAAAGTTCTCCCTCATCGAAAGGGAAAATCTCTTCCTCATGGTCCGGGCCATCATCATCTTGTACGGGTCCGTAATTGGGTACATATTGTGGTTGATAAGGAGTACCCAAACGGTTGGAGGAAATTGTGGATTCATAAACGGATTAGGAAACAATTGATAAGGAAACGGTTGAGGAGCTTGTGAAGAGCTCCCATGTTGAGGATGAGTAATTGTGAGACTAAAACCTTTGGGCGAAATTTGGACCTCGTAATCGGGTGGATATTGTGGAGGGAACCCGGTATGCGTAACGTCGACTTTGAAAGAGGGCTTCGAAGGGGTCTCGGTTCCGCCCAACGTTTACATTTCGTGCGCCGTGATGAAGATCCGAGGTTTCGATCGTTTGGATTCATGATGTTTGAAGAGTGGGAGGTTTGAAGAATTAGAGGTTTAAAAAGTTGAAGAATTAAAGGTTTAGAGTTGGTGTAAAAAAATAAGTTGGGTATAAATGAGTATTTATATAGGAGTAAAAAATGAAAAAAAATGGATTAGATATAGAGTAAACTATAATTTTACGTAAATCATTTGAAAATAGTCCTTATACTTTAACAATTAAAATAAGTATTCTTATTGTTTGTATTTTACTTTAAAAATTGTTTTTTTAGTCACTAACCTCATTAAAACTATACATTAGGGTAGAGGGTATTTCGTCCAATCATTTTTTCTCTCTTCTTTGCGGTTTTTTTTATTGTAAAACACATAAAGCAATAGAACTTGTTATGTAATTAAATGTAATATATATATAGACACACAAACATATATGGTTGTCATTATGAATGTCTCCTATGACCATATATGGAGTTGCTACTGCCGGTAGCCACTATCGGCCACCTCCACCCCATCTTCCAATACATGACCTCCACCACCTCTACAACCACCATCGATTACCTATCACCACCGTCTACCACCTTTACAACTGTTCATCGCCACCACAACCACCACCACCGTTGGTCACTCCACCACTATCCACCATCTTCACGTTCTCCACAACAATCGACCACCACCACCATCGTCATTCCTAGTATTACTGTCGGTCACCACCTCCACCATAACCATCAACATCAGTTACATCATATCTTATATATATATATATACATAGAGGAAAGTTCAAATGTGAACCACTTTTTCATTGTGAACATGAAAGCTAATCTGGACCCTTGATCAAAGCCATATTTGAGCTGATGGCTCCAAGGGTATTTTTGGCAAGCTTGTATTATAATAATTGGCTTCCTTTTATATCCAAATGTGATTATCTTCCTTAGTATAACAGATCACGATTTCTTATTTTGATTACAGATTTTGATTTGTGATTATCTTCCATAATCGATTTTGATTATACATTTTCATTATCGATTTTCATTCAATCTCCATCTACATCGAATTCTGTCAAAAAAATTATGGTACGTGTTCTTGAGATTTTTCATTAGATCCGGTAAGTTTGATTCATTTTTGTTGATTGTTGTTTTACAAAAGTTGTTTGTAATCATAATTAGAGCAACATATCCGAATTTTAACAATTCTTGTGAGGATTTTGGAAAATCGGGTTTGAATATTGAAATATAATGGTTTGTGTTCTTGAGATCTCTCATCAAATTAGGTTAGTTTGATTTTTTTTAGTGATTGTTGATTTTTAAAAGTTGTTTATAATCATAATTGGAGCAACATATCCGAATTTTAACAATTTTTGTGATGATTTTGGAAAATCGTTGTTTGAATATTGAAATTTTAGGGTTTGTGTTCTTGAGATTTCTCATCAGATTGGGTTAGTTTGATTCGTTTTTAGTGATTATTGCTTTTCAAAAGTTGTTTATAATCATAATTAAAGCAACATATCCGAATTTTAACAACTTTCATGAGGATTTTAGAAAATCGTTGTTTGAAAATTGAAAATTCATGGTTTGTGTTCTTGAGTGTTCATCATATGTTCTTGAACAAAAAGTTAATAAATCTGAGTTTTGATCTATTTTTTGAGTGAAAATTAATAAATATGAGTTTCTGAGTATTGAGTTAATAAAACTATATATTCAGAATGAATAAAACTGTATATGTAAGTTGAATAAAAATGTTGATTGAAATTATCTGTTATTCACTCTGAATAACAAGCATTGTTACTTGAACTAAAGACTTGTTATTCAGACTAAACAACAAATAGATTGGCCATTAACAATCAATTCTGAATAATTAGTTTTTATTCACTTTGAATAATGACTGTTATTTATCCTCATCATTGTTAAGTATGATATTTGTACTAAGATGACTGAATAACACTAAGTAGGCTTGTTATTCACTCTGAATAACAAACTACACCTGGGCTTGTTATTTAGTATGCATATCAAACAGCTTATGAAATTTGTACTGAGGTTACTTATTATTCAGACTACAAGTAACGACCAGTTTCATTTTCAACATTATTTAACAGAAATAGTAACCAACATAGCGGAAGCACTTTAAACAATTAAAAAGTAATAGGTTTTCCCCAAAACGGGTCCAAAGTTAACAACATTTAAAAGTAGTAATAAGTCACAATAAATCCAGTTTGCAACCAAAACATTTTTAATAGTAGTTCAACATCCATTATTTTCAAATCTCTTAAACATGTCCTGAACTGAGTCCTTCCGAGCATCAAGCAGGTGCCTTCCCTTTATCTTTGGATGAGGTACCTGCCACTGAACCACATAAAACCACAACGGGTTAAGCATAAAGCTTAGTGAGCACAAACCTAGGTTCTATGCATGCATGTAAATGATCATAACCATAAACTGAAAAACTGGACATGTATCATGAACCTTACTCAAGGTGTATCCACCAAGAGCATCATACTGACACTAGTACCAGGCCTCTGAACCCAACTTCCCTAGGGGTAGTAATACCACCATAGGTACTATCGTGAAAAAATACATGCCAGTTCATACATTAACCACATATACATCATGATCACAATCATAACAATATTGAACGCAGGTTAATGTACTCACCTTAGTTCACTTCACAGATAACACAGTCACTCACCTCACACGACGGAGTATTAAACACCTATACATCACATCATCGTATGGCACACATAAATAACATCTTAAGACTCATAACCGTAACTCTTAGTCAAGAACTGATTTAGACCTTCTAAAAAGGTAGATAATTCAATTACGAACCCAACGGTCCTTTCGGAATCAAAATCGGAGTTAAGATGCAAAAGTTATGGCCAAAACAATTTCCTACGCAAAACAGGGGATAGCGATCGCGAGGCTGATAACTAGCGATCGCTAGTTGCCCTTCCCAACTTCCTGCTCGAGCTCACTATCACCTTCACGATCGCAAGCCTCTTTTGTCCATGGCTAGCGATCGCTAGCCTCATCACCTAGCGATCGCTAGGTGCTGAATTTTCAGCACGAACCCAAAATCGCATTTTCTTGTTTTTGGCATAACTTCCACATCCGAACCCCAATTCGTCCGATTCAAAAAGCCACGGTTTTGTTATTCCAGGCTCTACAATACTACTACAATGAAAATAGGACCAACCTAACACAAAATACTCAATTGGTGATCCAAAGATCACCAATTTCCATAACATTCGACCAAAACCCTAACTTTGATCCAAACTTGATATTCAACAACAACAAAGGGAAATTGATGATTACCTGAAGTTAGGAACTTAGTTCTAACGATAAAGCAACAATCGATTGCACCACGTAGACACGATTTCTTCCCAAACACCAAAACCCTTTGAAGCCTTCCAAACCCTTTCTTTTCTCTCAAGATTGACAAATGATCAAAAGAGAAGGGTTTGATCATCCAATCCCCTATATATACACTTACACATAACACCCTCCACTTTCTAAATTTACAAGCAAGTCCCCTTACCTGAAATTACATAAATGACACCAAACCTTACTAACTTAACAAAAGAAAAGTTAAAACTTAACTGAATGGGAACGGGGTGTTACACTACATAACACTAAGTAGGCTTTTTGTTAATGAGGAATTCGTTTTTCCTAACGATTTCGATCGAATTTTCTACTTCTTCTAGTTCATCTAATGTTGATTTATCAAGTTATAAGCTTTTTTTTTAATTTTGTTGTAGATTGTTTGTATTTTGTTGATTTATGTGTCTTTATATTAGATATTTTGAACTTTTTGTAGATTTTGTATTTTGACCATATTTAGTCTGATTTGTGATATTAGTTTTAGTTTGCTATTCAGTCTAAATAAGAAGCAGATCTACTTGAATGTTAAGTAAGCAAGTAGATATGCTTGTTATTCAAACTGAATAACAAAGTATATGTATTTGTTGTTCTGTTTATGCCTTTTATTCAGACTGAATAACAAAGTATACTTGGTTGTTGTGCTGGTTATGATAGTTATTCAGTCTGAATAACAACCAAATATACTTGAATGTTAAGTAAACATGTATATCTTGTTATTCAAATTGAATAATGCTTATTAAGTTTGAATAGAAAGTAATTTATTTAGAGTGATAAAACCTTATTTAAACTGAATAACAAGTAATTTTAAGTAGGTTTTTTATTGAATTTAATTTTATTCATATTGAATAACAATTAATTTCATTTTGACAGAACAATTAATATTTGTTATTCAGTCTGAATAACATGTAATGTTATGTCATTATTCAGTTTGAATAATATTTATATGATTTAGTATTTATTATTAATTGTTTTTTGTTGTATTCTGATTAGCTATTATTTGTGTTGTAGATCAATTTATAGTGGAGATGAAACTGGTTCTTCAACTATTGAAGTAGATTGTGCTGATGGTTTGAAGGTTTGGATTCCTAGAGTAGGAGATGATTTGAAACCTGTTGTGGGTCAACTTTTTGAGTCTTTGGATAAAGGGATTGAAATCTATAAGAAGTATGCATCTAAAGTAGGATTTGATGTTAGGCTATCTTGTGTGAAGAAGAATGCATTGTTAGATATTGTTTTGAGGTATGTTGTATGCAATATAGCGGGTTTTCTGAATTCAGTCCAAGCAAATACTTTGGATTCATCCAAGAAAAAACAATAGAAATGTATATTAAGACTGAATAAAACAGTGTATGTAAGCTTAATATAAATGTTGATTAGAATGACTTGTAATTCACTCTGAATAAAGCTTTATTTTCAGACTGAATAAAATTGTGTATGTAAGCTTAATAAGTGTTGAATGGAATGACTTGCTATTCACTCTGAATAAATGTTAGTATTCCGATTGAATAAGATTGTATATGTAAGCTTAATAAAAAGGTTGTATAGAAATACTTGTTATTCACTCTGAATATTGTATGCTATTCGGAGTGAATAATTATTCAGAGTGAATAATACATGATTATTCATACTGAAAGACAAGTTGTATTCACGCCAAATAATTATTCAGAGTGAATAATACATGATTATTCATACTGAATAATTCAAAAAACAAAAAACTTTATTTAGTTAATATTCTTATTCATTCCCATTACTGCAAGTTATATTCACTTTGAATAATATACAATACTCAAAGTTAATTAAAAAAACAATCTTATTTAGTCAACTTGAGTACAAAGTAATATTATCCTTAACTATATTTTATGCTAAAATTAATCTTCATATCAGTAAAATACAAACATTAATATACATTTAATAATTAATTAAAATTGCACATCATGTAATAAACATATATATACGTTAAACCAACTAAAACCAATTATTTAAAAACCATATACTAATTGTTCAATTCTTTTTTTTTTTTTTTTTGAGCGGACTAATTGTTCAATTCTTCTTCACCAACATAAAGCCAACTTTTGATAGCCTTCTTTTCAATCAATCGATGATGTGTCATTTGGATACATCTTCAGTGTTTCATTCATTTTGAATTCTAGCTTTGCCTTGCTTGTGTACAACTCTTCCAAATCTTGATCAAATAATTTGACAAGTTCCTGTTTGAATTCTAGTTCTCTTTTTTTCTCCAACTAATCATCCTCTTATGTGGAACCTCATTGCATGTTGTTGAGTCGATATATAAAACATGTTGTATCATGTAAGTAACAAGTGTTTTTGTTATTCAAAGTAGATTTGTAACATTACTTGTTATTCAATCTACTTGTTATTCAGACTGAATTTCAAATGTATTTGTTAACCTAATGAATATCAAGTATAGTTGTTATTCAGTCTAACTAACAAACATAGACAGATTAACAAACAAATCTACGTTTTATCAGTCTGAAGATGAAGTTCAGTTAGTATAACAAGAAAATTATAAATCTTCTTGTCATTCGGTCTGAATAACAATCATACTCAGAACAACATGTAGTCTAAATAACAAGATTGTTAATGGATAATCTTCTTGTTATTCAGAGTGAATAACAAGGATACTTAGAACAACAAATGTACTTGCTATTCAGTCTGAATAACAAGGATACCCAGAACAACAAATCTCAATAATCTTCTTCGTTATTCAGTCTAAATAACAAGCATACTCATAACAACAAATCTACTTGCTACTCAGTCTGAATAACAAACATATTAAAGAATATTTAGTCTAAGTAACAAAGATACGCAGAACAACAAATCTTAGTAATTTTCTTCTTTTTGAATGACAAAAATTTTCATAACAAGTCTACTTGCTATTTAGTCTGAATAAAAAGCTTTATCCAAACTGAATAACAAGTAATTTAGTCTAAATATAAAGTTTCATTCAAAATGAATAACATATAATTTCAATCAACATTTTTATTTAAATTACATATACAGTTTTATTCATTCTGAATATATAGTTTTATTAACTCAAAACTCAAAAACTCATATTATTAACCTTTTCAGTCTGAAAATAGCTCAAAACTAACTTTTTGTTCAAGAACATATTATGAACACTCAAGAACATAAACCCTAAAATTTCAATTTTCAAACAATGATTTTCCAAAATCATTACGAAAATTGTTAAAATTCAGATATGTTGCTCTAATTATGATTACAAACAACTTTTGAAAAACAACAATCACCAAAAATGAACCTAACTAACCAGATCTGATAAAAAGTTTAAAGAACACAAACCATAAATTTCAAATTTCAAACAATGATTTTTTGAAATCATCACAAAAAATTTTAAACTTCATATATGTTGCTCTAGTTATGATTACAAACAACATTTGTAAGACAAGAATCAACAAAAACGAATCAAAGTAACCTAACTATTTATAATCTGATGATTTTTGAAACACAACTTACTTATAGCAAAGCACTATCGATTGGAAGGTTATCCATTACGTCGTCACTTGACTCAACCATTTTGTATCACTACAAATGCTTTAAATCGATCTTCAATGGAGTTTTTTTTCCAGATTTCTCTTTGATGAATAAGGGTTTTTAGTGAGAGAATTTTAGATGAAGAAGAGGAAGCGTGTATAGAAAGCTGATGTATTCAGTTTAAAAGTCATTTCATATTTACGATTATACCCCTATGAGCTGATTATTACTTTAGCCATGCCTAGAGTTTTCAATATATTTACAAGATTGCCACCGTGTTTTTAACCCATTGATTTAATATCCGATTTTTTAATCAAAGGCTAAGATTTGTCCTCATGTTCACAACCAAAATTGAGTTCACATTTGAACCCACCCCTATATATATATGTGCAGTGAATTTGTGTGGGTATGTGTGTTTATGTTTATGAAAACTGTGTAAATTTTTTTTTTATAAATTATGTAGTTTAGTTTTTTGTGTTAATTATAACTATTATGTAATATATAAAATCATTAAATAATCTTTTTGGGGAACTTATCTAGTTCTGTCCACTCTAGTCATAGGTATACCAAACACCAAATAGACACTTGATTCGTTCAGTCATGTCCCATCTAGTCTTGTCCTTGTTAGGTGCATTTTATACACCTAATTTTGTGCATATTAGATAATTTTTCGCTACATTTTAGTGTATAGTTTAGCCACATCATGCATTCTTTTCTAACTTTTTCTTTATTTTTCTTAAAACACGGTTGGAAACTCTTTTGGGAAAGCTTTTACGCATTTGGTATGTGTTTGTGCAGATTGGACAAGTTTTTGAGGAAAGTGCGGTGAAATTGAAGGATGGATCGAAGGAGGACGTGGGAGAAGCATGGACGAGCATCAAAGATGGCGGAAATTGGAAGAAACCGGAGCTTCTCTAAGGATAAAGCGTGCTGTCCGGATTCGCGGCCGGGAAGGATCTTCCCCGGCCGGGGAAGTTTTAGTGCAGAATTTTTATTTCAGACTTTGTTTGGGCTTTGCTTGTTTTGGGCTTTTAAGCCTAGACCTTTAAATAGCTTTCCTTTAGTTTTTAGTCTAGTCAGTTTTTAATTTGAACATAACGTATCTTAACTTCTCTGGGGGAGTTTCTCTTGGACGATTTTTCAATCTCCATGGGAAGAAGATGGTGCTTTGAAGCATAAGCAATTGGAATCCGACTTGCAAGCGGTTTTTGATGCGACATCTAGTATCTTCTTCCCTATTCTCTTCTAGTAGACTTAGTTGTGTTGTTACTTGAACCTTGTTGTTTAATTTGATGGTTTCTTTTGAATTTCTTCTTCCTCTCTTCTTAATTGTTGTTTATTTACATAGTAATTCAATTTCCTGCACTTGTTAGTTGTTTAATTACTCTTATTTTATGTTATTGCATCTCTTTCCCTCTTTCCCTCTTGTGTCTCCCTTATCTTTCCTTTAATCTTGTACTTTAGAGTTAGGTTAATTAATTTTCTGCACTAGATTAAATTTCCTGCACATGTCAATTTGATAAATTAGGGCTTTTCTTAAATTTGTGTTTATGTTAATTGTATGTAGATTGAGTCTAATGTAAGTGTTGTGTATAATTAGGGTTTGTTTCAATTTCATGTTTTTAAATAGGTTTTAGATAATCAATTGTTGTTTGGTCGCTAGTTTGATTTTTGTTTCGTTGGGTAATTGTCACTTAGGGTTAAGGATTTGGTATTGATCAATTGTTCATAAAACGAATGAAGAGTTTTAACCCATTTTGATTCCAATGAAAGTTGGAGTTGATTTAATTGAGTTTTAACAAAACATTTAGTAATCTGATCAGTTTTTGAATCAAACGAGAGTTTGATCTTTTACTTTGATTAAATTGATTAATGATAATGGTTTTAACATGTGAATAGTTAAGGATGTTTGTTGGAAAGATATTTGTTAAAATCTTAAAGTTTCTTCCAATGCTCATATATTGCGAAAGTAAATATATGTCTTTGCTAGAAAAGCTTTTTCACCTCGAAAGAGGGTTGAAGTAGTTTTGTCTAACAAAATTCCACCATTTCTAAAGCCCAAGATCGACGTTACCCAATGTCCTTTAATCATGATTGTTGTTTAGTTTACTTTTAATTTCTATGTATTTATCCTTTTCCCTTAATCTTGTTTAGTTTTATGTCCACTTAGTGTAATAACGAAAATGATGAATCAATTCGCATAGCTAGGCCGTGATTATTAAGTGAGTTAGTGTTTAGTCCATCTCATCCCCGTGATCGACCCGTATGCTACACACCCGTACGCTTGCGGTATAAATTTAAAACACATCAAGTTTTTGGCGCCGTTGCCGGGGAGGCGACTAGCCTAACACTGACTTACTTTTTGATTTACTAGTCTATGTCTTTACCCCATTTCTTTTTTATGTTTTTTTCGTCTTCTCGTATGTTATTTTGTTTAACTGTGTGTTTGAAGTTTTTGTTTGTGTAGTTTGGCCAACTTGCAGACGAGAATGATGAGTCACGATTGACAAAAAGGCGATGAGTGACGGGCCATTGAGATGTGTGTTTGGTAAGATCGAGATAATTATTACCTTTAGAAATAAAGAGTGATATTATTTTTGTCTTGCTAAAACACTTTTCGTGTGCTATTTTTTTTTACTATTTTCTTGGTACGGTAATTTTAATGTCAAGCCGGACATCACCGACCCTTCTTTCTCTACCCCTAATTTAATTCTCGGCTACGGGTAACGTAACATGTTATACAATGCGTACACATCGGGTTATCCGATATCTTTTATGTGTTTATATAACCCGTTCAAAATTGGTGAGCATTTAAGTCGATCATTTGACTTTGAATCGATCTTTTAAAACGCTTGAAAATCGACCTCTAAGTGTCCATCGACATTTTGACCATTTTATATCCTTTTCTTTTTGCTTTGTTTTAAATTTGAAGGACTCAAAACCTTCTGCCCAGATTCCCGGCCGTGAAACAATCCTCCCCGGGCGGGAAAGGAATAGTAAAACAAAAAATCAGTTTTTTTTATTTTATATTAAAAAAAAAAAAAAATAAATAAACCTAACCCTACCCCACATCCCCTTCTTTCTCTCTTGTCGACATACAACTGCCATCGCCATCTCTTCTTCTTCTTATCGCCGGAAACCACCACACTGCCGCCGCCTCCATAACTCCGGCGGTCTCTCTTTCCGGTATCCTCTTCTTTGCGCCGACGAGCACAACCACCACAGCAAAGCCACCTAACCGCCGCCGATCTTCTCTTCCACTTCCGCCGGCGCCTCCACCACTTATCTCCTTCCCGTTTTCGCTGGAAAACACCATTGCGCCTCCACCTTCTTCTTCTCTTCTCTTCGTCGACCACCGTAGAAAGCCACCATCACGCCTCTCTCTCTCTCTCTCTCTCTCTCTCTCTCTCTCTCTCTCTCTCTCTCTCTCTTCCTGTTTCCGACGAAAACCACCACTACTGCAGCAGCGCCGCCGGTAGCAACACCACACCGCCGGCGACGCCACCACACCGTCTCTCTTTCTCTCTTTCTCACTCTCTCCCTCTTTCTTCTTGCTGATCTCGGTGACCAACATCACCATTCCACCGATTTTTCTCTTTTGCTGCCGCCTGTGAAGCCGACGCAAAACCACGCCGGCGACTTTACGTCGGTTTCTTCTTCTCTCTGTTTATTCTCGCTGCAACCAAAATAGACAAACGGCTTTCGCCGCCCAGAACTTGCACCAAATCATCGCCGTCTTTCCGTCGGAAGTTCAAACAGCCACACCATTCCAACAGTTGCGATCTCGGAAAAACTTCGGTACACTCTTTCCTGTTTATGATTGTTGTGTATCAAAGTTTTATTGCGTTTAATAGCTTATGGGTCGATTCTTGTGAGTTTTTGTGATTGTTAGATTGTGCCGTCACCACTGGACGGACATAGGATTGTTGCACACACAAAGCTTTTCCACCACACACAACCATTCGCATTAATGGCGTCCTCAAGTCGCCATAAGCGACTACGCCCGAATCGGCAAATTAAGGCTGAATCCGGCTAGTGATTGCCACCAAACCCCCACTTTCACTGACCATTCCCTCTGAGTGGAAACCTGTCACACCCATCACGTCACTTGATCTTCTCTGCCTCTCGACTAAACTTCACATGATTGAACCAATACCCGAGAGAAACAGATTTCATTGGCTCATTGATCATGACCGCCACCTGGTCACACTACCATCTCCTCTCGCGACGATTACTGAGATCACACCGAGCACTGATTGGAGCTTTCCTAATGCTCCCCCTTCACCTACACAAGAGCCATCATCCGAGAACCCTCATTCACAACCGGCTGACTTGTCCACTCTTGAGAGCCGTTTCGATGCCTTTGCTGTCGAGATACGGCAAAACATGGCACAAATCTTACGCAATCAAGAGATTTTGTTGAAGTACCATATTGACCAGGGGCATATTCCCCATCCATCGTGATTTCTTTCTTTTCATTTCTACACTCTAACCCGAGCATTGAGGACAATGCTTCTTTTTGCTTGTGGGTAGGTGTTTTTCATTTTGTTTTGCATATAGTTTAACTCGCATTGCATTTTAGGTTGCATATTAAAATAAAAATAAAAAGATTTTTGAATTCTCTTTGTTTTGTCAAGACTTGTAATGCACCATATCTTACCTTGCATGATTTAGTTGTTGGGTTCACTAACCGCATAACAACTTTTTGCCATGGTGTTGATGAACTTTCTTTGGTAGGAATAATGTTACCTTCGTTGACATTTGCACACACTATCGAGCATGTTGTTTCAAGTAGCCTCTAGGACTAGTTTGCATACCGTAGTCCCCCTACACTACAAATGTGACTATAGTTGATGGATTTACTTGGTGAGATTTTGGGACCTTTTGGATTGACACATATGTTATCAATTCCAATTCTCATTTCGTGTGTGTTATCTCCCATCGAGGTGTAGTCTAGACTTTTGAGTGGTTTCTCGTCCAAGTTTATCATGATTATATAGAGGCCTTCTTTCCATAAAAAAAAAAGATTTTTCCTTTGCAACCCAATTTGAGCCTAAACACTAGCCTTTATTTGTACCCCCAGGCCCCATATACCTACTAAAAAAAACCATGCACATTAAGGTTGAATTCTTGAGATGATAGTTGGATTTGGCATAGAAATAAACACAAGCATAGCTTGTGGGTAGGTGGTTAGTGTATTGAGCCCTCAAAACAAGCATAGCTTGTGGGTTCACATGGTTACCTATCTTTAAAAAACAAAAACAAAAAAACAAAAAAAAAACAAAATAAGCCTCCAATCTATCAAAAACATTAGAAAAGAAAAAAATAGAGAGAATCTTTTGTGCATACAAAAAAAAAAAAACCATAACCTAATACCCATAACACCAATAAACGAGCCTAACCCTTACCTTACACCCTTAGCCTTACCTTAAAGCCCTCATTGCACGTGTTTTCATGTTAAATTTTGGACTTGAGAATAAATTCAATCGTGTCAAGATTGCATTCTAATTGTCTCGATTGGGATGGATTTGAGCGTATGCACGTCCCTATACACACTTGAGAGCATGGAGCGAATACCGTGAGCATCCATCTTTATAGATCACCATCCCTTTCCCTAGCGACTATGGTGTGTATGCGAAATCTTCTTGGACTGCGATGTTTGTGATATGCTTGATTTGGTCGACATTTTGGTAATCATAGGTTCCTACTTGTTTTTACTTAAATCCAACATGTGGTGATTAGTTGTGCAATTGTGGTATGTGGTCTTGATGCTTAGTTGTGTTAGTGAGATCGTGGGGTAATTTGTCTTGACATTTTCAAAGGTTTTCTTTTGTTTTCTTTTTCTTCCTTTGTTTTTCACCCGAATGAGTTCTACTTCTTTCTTGGGGACAAGAAAGTTTAGCTTGTGGGTAGTTTGTTAGGTGCATTTTATACACCTAATTTTGTGCATATTAGATAATTTTTCGCTACATTTTAGTGTATAGTTTAGCCACATCATGCATTCTTTTCTAACTTTTTCTTTATTTTTCTTAAAACACGGTTGGAAACTCTTTTGGGAAAGCTTTTACGCATTTGGTATGTGTTTTGTGCAGATTGGACAAGTTTTTGAGGAAAGTGCGGTGATTGTCACTAGTTTGATTTTTGTTTCGTTGGGTAATTGTCACTTAGGGTTAAGGATTTGGTATTGATCAATTGTTCATAAAACGAATGAAGAGTTTTAACCCATTTTGATTCCAATGAAAGTTGGAGTTGATTTAATTGAGTTTTAACAAAGCATTTAGTAATCTGATCAGTTTTTGAATCAAACGAGAGTTTGATCTTTTACTTTGATTAAATTGATTAATGATAACGGTTTTAACATGTGAATAGTTAAGGACGTTTGTTGGAAAGATATTTGTTAAAATCTTAAAGTTTCTTCCAATGCTCATATATTGCGAAAGTAAATATATGTCTTTGCTAGAAAAGCTTTTTCACCTCGAAAGAGGGTTGAAGTAGTTTTGTCTAACAAAATTCCACCATTTCTAAAGCCCAATATCGACGTTACCCAATGTCCTTTAATCATGATTGTTGTTTAGTTTACTTTTAATTTCTATGTATTTATCCTTTTCCCTTAATCTTGTTTAGTTTTATGTCCACTTAGTGTAATAACGAAAATGATGAATCAATTCGCAAAGCTAGGCCGTGATTATTAAGTGAGTTAGTGTTTAGACCATCTCCTCCCCGTGATCGACCCGTATGCTACACACCCGTACGCTTGCGGTATAAATTTAAAACACATCAGTCCTACTCTCTTGTCCTGTCTTGTCTAGTTATGTTCTGTCTAGTCCTATCCCATCATGTCTGCATACCAAACGCTACCTATGAGACCAACAATAGCAAAACAAGAGGAAATGCATGGCATCAACACAAGCCAAAATCTCGATGCTCCTTCTACGGCTAACAGAAACATGCCCCTATTGATTCTTTTTTTAACAACCAAATGTAAATATCTTTGTTAGGTATAGGAAACCTGATTGGGCTAAACATCCCTCAACATCATCTAAGTTGGGATCACGTTCCCCAAGAGTTTAATTAGACGTTGAGGATTCTTATACTTAAGGTGCATGAATATTTTCTATGATTTAATTGTTTACGATTTTAAAATAGTTTATAACAATTTTTGTTTTGAAGATCTTCATTCTAAACATCAAGCGGGAATGTCAAGATCTTTAAACAGATATATAGAAAGGCGAAACTTAAGAAATATTTTGATAAAGTTGGCGGGCACAATGATGTTGGAAATGCACGGATAAATCCACCACGACAACTTGACCATAACGCTTAGGGAGGCCGGGTTGGTGGATCTTTTTCTTATTTGAAGTATGTAAAATTGTAAATCGCTAGACGAATGCTGAAATAGGGAATATGTGAAGTACCTAAGTCTTCATGGAACAGCATCATGTGCAGCTATACGACATAATAAAGTAAATAAGTAACTATTGTACTATTTTTAGACTATAATAATGTTTCCACAATTTTCTAATAATATCCAATATTTTTTTTTTTCAGAAGTACCCTCAGAAACAAAAATTATTGGGTCAAATGAGTATATGACATACACTATAGACCAAACAGTACTGGACAGGTAAAAATCTTGCAAGAGTTGATCATGTAAGTAACCGATTAAGTTGCAACTAACAAATCTATTTAACTAACTAATGCATCTATTACTAATTATTCTTAAAACCACAGGAGGTAATGCTTGTAGAAAAAGCGCCACAAACACAACATGACTCGAGCACCTCGTCTTCTATAAACGAGGACAAAATCATCATGAAAATATTTGGGAAAGTCGGGGTCACAAACGAGGGCTTGGACGAAATTTGAAGAGTTTTGCTTTATCATCCTTTTCTAAAGCACCCCAATCCCCTATTAAAGAGGCATTTAAGTATATTGTTGACACTTCAAATAAAACTTTTAGCGATTACTCTAATCAATTGGTTGACACTTTACATAGAGTTCAACCTGGTCAAGAGTTTCCGACGCCTCCGACTATAGACATAGTCATTGTTTGCATCAGCTATGGCACAACAACAATTGCAACAACCACCAAAGCAGCCACCACAACACGAGGCTATTAACTTTCCGTTACAATTAAATCTTGTTTATTTCATTATATATCGTAACAAATCTGAGTGATACGGGTTGAATCTCAATGGATCGTAACAGCAAGGCTACTCTGCAACTTCAAATACCTCGTCGCGTATTTACTTTTTAGTTAATTTAATAGCAAATCAATTTGCTTAATTAGAAGAAGAAATTAAAAGAGGTCAAATTATTATTTTTAATTAAATTCCTAATTACAGATTGCGACCATAGTTTAATGCCCAATTAACTGATTAGAAGAAGAAATTAAAAGAGGTCAAACTTATTGTTTTTAAGCAAATTCCTAATTATATATAGCGACATCCTGTCGTCGCAGTAGGTAAAAAACTAAACTTTTAATTTATACCTATATAAATAATTTTTAGGAGACGTTACAGTAAATAAAAATATAAAAAAATTAATCTCTTATGTTTAGCCGCAACTAAACATATAGTGACACATACAATAGCGGCGAGAGTTGTTGCACTGCGACAAAATTTATATCTTCAGCGACTACTTTTGTCGTCACAAAAAGCCCGATTTGTTGTAGTCAATTGAAGAAATGGTCTAAGTTTAGTTGGACGAAACTATAATTGTTGCAATCATTTTCGTCAAGCCACTCATGAGAATCATTCTTGGTATTGTCGAATCAAGTTTGAAAAAGGGGCGGAAAATATATAAAATCATCTAGAAAATATATAGGAAGATTATGGTTAGAAATATATATCTAGTGAGAAATATTTAATCGGTATAAGTAAAAAACTTTAAGTAAATAATCTTGGAAGTAACTAGTCAAGAAGAATATGCAAAAATGTTTTCAACAAAACACCTTAACACAGATAGGTTTTTCACACATCTTCCAATTACTGAGTTGGAAGCAAATTAAATAGGGAACATCATGATGTTTCAAACACAAAAGTTACAATAAGCAACATATATAGCATGCATGCAGTCCAAAGAGCAAATTAAGCCTTATTGACACACCACCATACTTCTTCATGTATTACAAACCTTATGGCAATTTAGAAAATGCATGTGATTACATCCTCTCATGCAAGTTTGGCTGCATCGGCTGGACACGAAACGAAAACGGTTCATGAGCTTGGTAATCTCCCATCGCTGCCATTTCACTTTGTTGCTGTATACAACACACATCACATATAACAGTTTATACACTCATAGATCATGTATCTACAACTTATTTATAAATTTGTGTTATGATTCGGGATCATGTGATACAAACATGTTTTCATGAGACCCGTGAGACCAAATTTTTACATTTGAAAATTCATAGCAAAACAACATTGTTTTTGCTTTGACAGTTCGTAGATTCTTTTTTTTACCTTCACAATGAGGATTTGTTGTGGTCTCACGGATTTTACGAAAACATGTTGGTCTCATGTGAATTAACCCATTGTGTTATTGTCCAATAAAATAGCCAAGCTGCTTCAATACACTTAACATTATCCTTGGATATATGTAGCAATGCTCGTTCACATGAGACCAAATTGAAATTGTTTTCGTGGGACCAAGATTTTACATTTGAAACTTCAAAGCAAAACACTGTGAAGGTAAAACAAAACCCGAGCTTTCACAACAAACATTGTGAATGTTACTTTCACGATGTTATGTTGTGAAGTTTCAAGTGTAAAATCATAGTCTCGCCAGTCTTACTAAAACAACTTGGTCTCACGTGATCCCAAGCCGGCCACCTATTGGTGTTCGAAGTGTGTGTAACCTTTCAGCTTATACAAAATATACAGTAAATAACAAAGAAGAAGATGGAAACCACATATATAGTCAAGATGATAGAGTAGTTAATTAGATGCATAATAATCATCTTACCACCAAATACATAAGGTGCTTATTCTCCTCCTCCAGAACTTGCTCCTGATGCACACACAAATTCAGCATACTTACAAAACTAAGTTGCAATTTCAAGATATAAATTGAAACTATCTACCCATACTCTACAAAGAGAAGGAGAGCATTAAAACATACATGTTTCCTCATGATTTTGGGGATTTCATCCTGTTCAATAGTGCAAAAAAATGTATCAGAACTTCAAATATATACAAACCCACGTAAGTTTTAGTAACATATATAGATCAAATGCAAATTTGTTCTAACTTTTTCATATAATTTTTTTCTTGAATATTTTTGTTTCAAATTTTTGTGTTTTTTATGTAAAATTAAAAACGTTCATATATTTTCTCATTTTGATAAAACTTTTTTCATTTTTACATAAAACACAATCATATATATATATAACAATTTCATCAAAAAAAATGATATGAAAAAAAAATTCATCAAATTAAACAATATCATGAAACTTTTTTCATAAAATCAACCAATGAAAATTAATGGCTTGCACTTGATATGCAAATAAAACTACATGCACCTGTATAGACACACACTCTCTCTCTCCCACACACACATATATATAGAAGTGGGTGACATCAGACGAGAATGCTAACCTAACTATTTAAAAAACACAAGAATAACCAAATGACGCACAAAATCACATGAAATTTTAAATTAGCATTCCAATTAATGTATGCACGCCACTTTGGCCGCGTTTTCAGGTCGCGAGGCAAATTCACGTGAATCACATGTGCTTTTGTTCTTGATGTTAGTGTAAAATTACATGTATTTTGACCATTTTCTTATTTTCCATAAATATACCACTCTCATTTACATCCTGACCACTCTCTCTCTCTCTATACCTAATACACATACACACACACACACACATATATATATATATATAGAGAGAGAGAGAGAGCAAGAGAGAATCAATTTCATTTGTAAACCAAAAGAAAAGTATAAATTGTAAAACCTAATCATATAGCTAGCCTTCCATCACAAAAATCAAGGAACGATATGGATTTACAAGAAATATGAAAATTCAATGATTATCGAAATATGAAAATGCTTAAATATGAAAACGCTTAAATATGAAAACGTTTCACCAAAATATGGAAACGTTTGATAAATTTCATAGGTTTTCATAGTTTATACCATTTTTTTTTGTTTACAAATGATTATGACTCTCTCTCTCTCTCTATCTCTTTATATATGTGTGTGGACATGTCCCTCTTGGGGATAAATATTGATCATGATTTAATAAATTCATGATCAATGTGGATCTTTATTTATCATGAATTACACATTCTCATCCATGTCCATATTTCCGATCAATATGACAGGTGTCATGCAACAAGCAATTCCCGGGTTTATAGTTAATCGTTTTTGGGTTCTAATGGGACTTTTCTATAATTTATATATATATATATATATGGGGTCAAGTTCAAGAAAAAGCTCAACAAAACACAAAACCGAGGATATTACAAATTACATCTATTCACAAGTGCATATGGTCTAGATGGAGGGTTATGATGATGTTTCTCGGTTTTCCCTAAAACCTCCCACTCTTTGGCTCTCTGGCTCTCAGTCTCTCTCTCTCTCTCTCTCTCTCTATATATATATATATATATATAGAGAGAGAGAGAGGAAAGTTCAAATGTGAACCAGTTTTTGGTTGTGAACATGAGGGCAACCTAGAGCGTGACACATGACGGCTTTGAGTGTGGTCCCCCTCTTTAATTCAATGCCCTCCCATGAATCGCGCCTAGTCATCCGCCGTGGATCTAACGTGGCGCCTAGTCATCCGTCACGTGTCACGCTCTCGGCTGTCCTCACGTTCACAACCAAAAAGTGGTTCACATTTGAACCCACCCCTATATATATATATATATATATAAGCGTGTATTTCAAGAAAAGGATCCCAGCCAGCTTGCCTTTTTCTCACGAATATTGGTGAGTCCATTTTCAAGTGCATCTTCGTAGGCAATTAGTTCTTCATAGTTCAAAGATGTTATGTCTTCCCCTTTCAAGTGCCTGCAAAAAAAATTATATAATCACAAACAGAACAAGTGTAATTTAAAAGAGAGTTGAAGAGAGAAAAAGTAGAGAAAAAAAACCTGAGCTCAATTTGCATGCTTTCATTCTCTTTTTTGATTCTATCTATTTCATTCTGCAAATTCTTTGGAGGTGGAAGTTGTCCAACATAATTAATCAAAAGAAATTAAACATCAATCATCATTCAAGAAATTTTTAAATAAATAATTAATTAGCTAGGCATGTATAACAAATTAGACAAGCACATCAGAGGTGGATAAGTTGATTCACTTCCCATATATATATATATAATTCAATCCAAGCATATATATAAAAAGAGCAGTGGATATTACTTAGGTTTTTTGCAAGTAAAGGGAAGAGAGAGAAAAGCAGTGTTACTACCAGATCTGTTGATGGATGTAACATCTCATATATACATACTCTTTAGTGAGAGAAAGTGGTGGATGGATCCTAACCTATATGTAGATCTGGTCTTAGAATACTTGTTACTTGACATCTTTTTAGCATAGAAAGAACCCTTGTCAAACCCACTTACAAGAACCCCAAATAACCAGATCTTTCAAGGAAAAACAAGGGACAAAAGGATATATTTATATACATACATATATATATATATAAACCTACCTCATGCTTGGCATCCCACAACTTATTTCCAGAAAGCCTTTGGTATCGATCCAGCATGTCAATCAAGCTTCCAATTACAAATATATAACACAAACATGAAGAGATAAAACATATTAATTAGTATCAATCTACAAAAAAGAAACTGATACAAATTAAAATAAAAATAAAAATTCAATCAAAAGAAAACCCTAAAAATTAAACAGAAGATATATGAAAAATTCATTACATACTTGGTTTTGGGGCTACAGTACTCATACATCTTGCCAGAAGAACCATAGATAACAAGAGAGACATTAGCATCACAAAGAACAGTTATTTCTTTAGCTTTCTTGATGATACCATTCTTTCTCTTTGAGTAGGTGACTTGCCTGTTGCTAGTGTTTTCTATCCTCTTAATCTCAATCTTTCCTCTCCCCATCTCAAAGTTTTTCTTTCAGGAAAACAATGCAATGAAATAAGAGAGGTTAATTAATATGATTAGGAATAGGAATAGGAAGAGAGAAATAAAGAGAGAAAGAGAGGTGTTTCTAATAAGGGATGTACAACAAAGAGACTTTCCAAAAGGGTCAGTAAGAGTGTGTTTGTTTATGGGGTTGTGACATGCCCAACCCAACTGCATATTATCTCTTGTACCTTTCCCATTCATTTAACCTCAATTCAATTCCTGTGTTTTCCTAACCCTAGAAGACTCCTCCCATTACCCTTTGGTCAATTTCCACTCTCCCCTCCATCCATCTTATAAATAAATAAAAGTTCATTGGCTGATTGATACTTTAATTACAGTGTAATAAAATCATGTTTACATATAACCCCAACAATCTACAATTAAGGGTATGCATGTTTGGTTGGTTTTCTATTAACTGAGTGGTATAGATTGAGAAGTTTTTTTGTTTTGAAGAGTTTTTTCGTAAATGGAAGAAACTTGTTTTTTTAATTGACTGTAACAGGTATGGAAAAACTTGGCTTTCTCTTCATAAATCTCCCCATAAAAGCTTATTGAATAACGGACTTCTAGTTTCAATAAGCCACAACCAAACAATCATGTATAACTAAACAAATAAGTTGTGAGTCTCATTAAGCTCATGAAGCTACTAACAAACATGAAATAAGTCTCATAATAAGTTTATAGGACGATTTTAGATGTCCAATAAGATTTTTGGGATGTCTTTAAAATAAAACGTCGTATCAACTATTTTTACACGACAATTTTGAGGAATGTCCTATAAACACATCTTTATATATATAGAACATTTTTTTTTTATATCATATAATTTTAAATGATATTCTATAAAATAGTTAATACGATATTTTATTAAAAAGTTGTCCTAAAAAAGTTTGTTAGTACGTACAAAATGTTCTATAAAGTTATTGTAGGACTTTTAGATTAGACGATTTATTATTATTATTTTCTAATAAACGTACGTATAGCAAGTCCTATACAACAGTTTAGTGGAACATTTAGACATTTGTTGCGTCGTATAAATCCATTTTTATCATATAGTGTTAATTTTACGATGTTTTAGACAAAGTAATCAGTTATAACTAAACATTTTTAACGAATTATTTTTAAGATTATGACCTTGAGATTGATTAGAACTTCCAAAACTATTATTTCAACCATCATATTTTAGAAGAGGTATGAAAAACCGTATTGGATAGATCAATTATTGTTCTTTGTTTATGCAAACATTATTTGTTAATTAATGTTGTATTGAACTTAAAATGTCTTTGCATTATTCATCGTTTCTCTACCAGCTGCATGTCCATAAGTGATGTATAAAACTTCATTGCTCAATTAATCACTTATTTTATTCTAGAGGTAGAAAATGGAACTCGTTTTCAAATTAATGTCTCAAAAAATTGCAGCATTTCGTTTCTTAGAAAGATTTATTTTCTAATATATGTTTTCCGCCTAGAAATCATCTAAATTTTGCGTTATTAATGATGATGTATGCTTTGATGATAATTAATCAAATATTGCTAACTTTTAAACACTAATATTTTTTACAACATTTTAAGGGATAATTCTAAGGACATATTTGTTTCCACTTGAACAAGCTTAAAAAGACTCATATTTGTTTGGGAGTGGCTTCAATAATATAGAAAGTGACTTAATTATTTAAAAGCCAAGTTATTTTTCCTTTCCAAACTTTGTTTGTTTCAATTAAAAACACCTTCTTAATTTTCATATATAAAAACAAAAGGAAACTCTTTCAAACATAAACTCTTATAAAGTATATTAATTTATACAGACAACTTTATTCATTTAAGACACATATCAAAAACAATCAAACAACCCCTAAAAACATCTTCCTTTTTGAATTTTCATAAATGTGAATTTAACATAAAGAATATGCATATGACAAGTCATTGTTTTTAAATTTATATATATAAATAAAAGAAGATGGATATTTTGACCATCGATGTTTGACTACCATGTCCAAAAATGAATTGGTGAAGAAAAGTAGGTATGGAGATGGGTTCCTGTATATCCCCAACTATCCTTGTCACGTTTGAAATATTTGAGGGTTTGTGAGGTGTCTAGTCAAAGTCTAAAATAATGGCCATACGCACCTTTCTTAACATTTGAACTTCTTAAGTGGCTATTATGTGAACTACGGATTTGTCCTTTTTCTGATGAAAAATGTGGGTTAAATTTCTTAATTACGTTTACATAATGGATTTGATTCAGGTGTAATTATGTTGGAAATGGGATGTAGGTTGAAAAAGTTTCATTCCACATTCGTAGAAATTAGAAAATGAAAGCATGTTTATGAGCCTCATTCAACTAGTGGGTCCTGAACTAGTTGATGGGCGAATGGTGGGGCTCAAAAAAGGTGCAACGCATGCGTACGTGGCTGAGGCTGCCGTCGTCGTGGGACTCATGAAGCGTCGCGATTTACAAAACTTCAAATCAATTGGAGACTTGTTCCTAAACTTGGGAGAAACACATCAGTTTCTTAATCTATCTCTCTCTCTCTCTCTCTCTCTCTCTCTCTCTCTCTCTCTCCAAGCCTGAGGTTAGCGATCAATAGACTCACAACATTTCAAAGAGTGTCGTCAAACCTTAATCTCTCTCCAAGCCCGATGTTAGCGATCGATAGACTCACAACATTTCAAAGAGTGTCGTCAAACCTTTAAGGACAGGAGACTCTCCGTACAGTTTACATTGATCATCATTTCCAGTTTCTTCGCTCGGCATTACCCGGTTAGTTTCTACGTTAACATAATTCATTAAAAAAATATTTCTAATTTTGTCCTAGAAATCCATCTTCTACCCATTTTCTTCTTATGTTTTCTATCGCGAAGGACAGAGACGTTCCTAGGATATTTCGCATCATTTAATTTGGTTCGTTGGTTTATTTAACTTTAACAAAAGTTTCAAATTTTATTTTCTAAAAGTTCATAACTACGTGTTTGTTTTTGTAATTAAAGTTACAATTTTTATACTTCAAATATGTTACTTTAATATCTGATTACCAAAATTTACTACATTCTTAAAGGTTTGAAATGGATTTCACAAACACATCCAACTTTTGTCTAATGAACTTGCTAAACTTGATCGGTTCGACGGGTCATTACACTCGTTGGGCTGAGAAAATCAAGTTTATGCTAATGGTCATAAACTCTAACATATAATAGACCCGGATCTCCCTGCTATTCCCGAAAACCTAGTGCATGCACTTGGTCAACAACCAGATGCAGCGAGAATTGCCGAATTAGAGAAGTTACCACAAATCCGCAAAGAGGAAGAATCCTTAGCTTGCAAACATATTAAAAATTCTCTCTTGAACAGACTATGACTTGTACTATCCGATAATCAATCCGAGGAAACTGTGAAAAGCTATAGAATTCAAACATAAAGCACAAAAAGGAAGGTACAAATAAATACTTGGTACCACAATACCTTCGTTTTTGAATGGTTGATGATAAAACGATTTTAGAATAAATTCTTGAACATCAAGTTATCACCAATAAGTTGAAAGTACTTTTCATAGTTATTCCCAATAGTTGAGACCTTACATCTCTAAGTACCGTGACTTAGTTACCAAGGGGGTGTTTGGTATTGCTTGTTTAAAACAACTTATGCGTGTTTTTAAAAACGCTTATTTGTGTTTTCAAAAAGCCAAATAATTTTTAACATCTTAAAAAGACCTCACTTGCGAATCAAAAAAGCCATAAAACCTTTTATCCATACACTCAAAACAACTTATCTACTTTACCAAAACATAATATAAAAGCAGATAAAAATTTAAATAAACAATCCTAAGCCCCTAAATAATAGATAATTAATTTTGGGATCAGTTCTTGTACTTATACAAAATTAGTTGATTATTCGCCTCCTCTACAACTTTGCTCATGATTCAAACATTTGCACATGTACATTTAGCATACTCTCAATTACGTATCCACTTTAAACTCTAATGAAAGAACAGCGGAGCAGCAAATCACTTCCTCAATTTTTTTTTCGAATGGCGATTTTATAAACAGAGACCCCGGACTAATAAGACGCTAGCCCGGGAAAAGAAAAACAGGAAGGTCATAGCGACCTTGGATTACACGACCAGTTCAGCCAAGAAACTTTTACCAGCTCGCTTCCTCATGATTTTGGGAATTTCATCATCCTGTTATATTACAACAAAAGATGTCCGAGGATGCCTGATACCGCCGGACAGGCATGCGTGTGTTTATGGTAGTCGTTCGTTAGTTTTATGCCGCTATGCCTTCAAAAAGATTATTTTATATATATATATATATATATATTATATATCTATGGGTTCAAATGTGAACCATTTTTTGGTTGTGAACGTGAGGACAACCGAGAGCGCGACACGTGGCGGATGACTAGGCGCCACGTTAGATTCACGGCGGATGACTAGGCGCGATTCATGGGAGGGCAATGAATTAAAGAGGGGGACCACATTCAAAGTCGTCACGTGTCGCGCTCTCGGCTGTCCTCACGTTCACAACCAAAAAGTGGTTCACATTTGAACTTTCCTCTATATATATATATATATATATATATATAGAGAGAGAGAGAGAGAGAGAGAGAGAGAGAGAGAGAAAGAAAGAGATCTACAAGTAGCCGTGATGAATTTGCATGCTCTGGTTCTCTTTCATGATTCTATCAATTTCTTTCTGCAGATTCTGTCTGTGGGGATAATCAATCAAGATATAAAAAACATCAATCAATTAAGATGATTCAAGCATGTAAAAGAAAGACATCTTAAAGTTGTGGATAATGTGTTTCACTGTCTGAACATATTTCAATCAATTACTACCAGATCTGTTTATGGATGTAACATCTCATCATCTACAACTCTTTCCAACACAAACGGCTTAATTCCATCCTATTCTATATGTAGATCTCCTCATACAATTCATGTTTTATGTTACATGAAATCTTTTTGGCAAATAAATTAATCAACCCAAGTCAAACCTACTACATGTGATATGAGAACCTCAAATGTCCAGATTTTCAAGCAAAACCAAACAGAAAAGGGTAAGATATCTAGAGAGAGAGAGAGAGAGAGAGAGAGAGTGTTAAGCAAACATCTGTTTTAAATTATTACAAAATAATTCAGAAAAAGTAATCAAAGGGTGTTAGCTCAGTTAGATAGGTAACATCCCTAAGGGGTGTGGGTGAAAGCCACACTACCAGAGTTCGAATCCCACACGAGTGACAATTCTAAGATATCCAAACTTTGGACCTGATCCTTTGGGGACGGGTTCGGGGCCGTTTTGGGAGGATCTAGTCTATGGGACCCACTTCCCTGCTGGTCTGGTTCAACTATAGGTTGGGCCGGGTCGCAGCGGATTAGTGACATTGCTCAATTGGAGGCCCGATACTGCTGAAACGTGTGTGTTAACTTGTTGTTCAAAAAAATACAGAAAAAGTAAATTACAAAAAGAAAGAAAACCCTAAAACAAAAGAAGCAAAAACTAGCAAAATCCATGAGATCTATAGGTACTTTTGGTTTCATGGCTACATTATTTAATTAGCTTTCTTGGTGATGATATTATTTCTTCTCTTTGTTCACCTCATTTTCTCACTAATGATGTGATATCCCCTTTTTCTAATTTGTTTCAGGCAGCTGATCTGAGAAGAATGGAGGGATTGATTTGAAGCAACTTGGAAGAGTTAATTTATATAATTTAGGGAAAAAGAAAAAAAAGGGTAATTTCCAGTTATGGCTGGAAGACAAGAGACTTTTGAAAAGGGTCAACAAGAGGGCTTGTTTGAATGCATAACCCAACCCCATATTATCTCTTGTGTTGATCCATTCATTTAACCTCAATTCCATTGTTTTGTTGCTAGCACTTTCTTAACCCTAGACTCCTCCAATTACCCGCTAGTCAAAATCTCTCCCTCTCTATCTCTCTCTCTCTCTCTCTCTCTCTCTCTCTATATATATATATATATATAGGAAGGTTCAAACGAGAATGACATTAATTTAAAAGAATACGAGAATGAATCTCAGCCAATCATATATGAGAATGACTTTTGTGTATAAAATCATATATGATTAACAAAGGAAAAGTTCAGGTACAAAAAACATGTACAAATCATATATGATTCATATAGTAAATCATATAGAAAATCACATGTGATTAACAACGTGCGCGACTTGCCCCGCGACCAGAGGTCGCGCGTGTCGTTTTTCTTGTGTACAAAATCACATATGATTAACAAAGGAAAAGTTCAGGTACAAAAAACATGTACAAAATCATATGTGATTCATATAGTAAATCACATGTGATTAACACCGTGCGCGACTTGCCCCGCGACCAGAGGTCGCACGTGTCGTTTTTTTCATCAAAACTCGAATTGGATGGCTGAGATTCATTCTCGTATTCTCTTAAAAAGTTGTCATTCTCATTTGAACCTTTCTATATATATATATAGGGGTGGGTTCAAATATGAACCACTTTTTGGTTGTGAACGTGATGACAGCCCAGAGCGCGACACGTGGCAATCTGACACCCGCGGGTTAAGGCTTATTCAGTCTGCATAAATCTACGAGTTACTGTTATTCATACTGAATAAAGCGTTATGCAGACTGAATAAGCCTTGACCCGCGGGTAACCCACCCGCATCAGAGTGCGACTAAGCCTTATGCATACTGTATAATGCTTTATTCAGTCTGAATGATAGCGTTATGCAGTATGAATAACACTAAGTCGAGAAAATTTCAGATTGCCACGTGGCGCGCTCTGGACTGTCCTCACGTTCACAACAAAAAGTGGTTCACATTTGAACTTTTCTCTCTCTCTCTCTCTCTCTCTCTATATATATATATATATATATATATATATATATATATCAAGGTTCTAAATGGCATGAGGCATGGCGTGGCGACGAGGTCAAGCCTTAAGCCCTTACGAGTTACGGCGAGGCCATGGCGTTTTTCAAGGCGACAAATATGTATATATAGTGTGTATATAGATGCCCTTGTATTAAAATTCATTTAAAACTATAAACAAAAGAAGATATTTGGTACTTGTATTGGTTATTTAATAAAATATAAACAAAATATTTGGTACTTGTATTGGTTATTTAATAAAAATTCATTTAAAACTATAAACAAAAGACCTTGTATTGGTTATTTAATAAAATATACAAAGCTTATAACTCGCTATAACCCGCCTTATAACATATTTGGTCTCTCTTTGATTAATATAATAATTTTAATTTATTTGGTCCCTTTGTTGTTTATGTAAAAAATTACACAACTCGATGTCGTAAGAAACTTGTGTGAGGCTTAACCGTCGAGAGAAAGAAATTACAATCAATGATCAGTGCGGAAAAATAAAATGAGACAAATAATTTGATGACACAGGAAAAACCTCACAACGGAGGAAAAAACCTGCGGTCGACCTAAAAGATAAGTCGACAGAGCACTAATATCACCAAGCAGGGGTGATGTCCTTCGAGTATACAGCTTTGGTCGTACGATTACAATTGAGAAAACTATGAAATCGAATGTAAATTACAGATGATTCTCAAGAATAATTGCTATGTAACTTGTGAGCTTCGGATAGACTTCGTGTGTTGAAATGGTGGCTTGATTCTTCTTATATAGTAGCTCGAGAATAACGGTCTAACGGTATTGTGGCTCATCAATGATTGAATCGTAACCGTCCAACGTTATTGTCTTCAATTAATGCTCGAAGAGTAACTGTCCAACGGTATTGTTGAGAATTAATGTCCAGATTGTAACTGCTGCGAGAATCTTGCTTGTAACGGTCGATCTTGATGCTGTCGAACGATACATAACTTACGACTTGTTCGTTGTAGTGATGAACTCCAACAAGCATGGCATAGTACTCAATTTCAGATTTCCTCAAAGGTGGACAATTGTTAGATATGATAATCAACTTGCCTGCATCAAACATATAAACTCCGCATGTTTATTCGTTAGTATTGTCGTACGATATTGTAATCATCGTTCGACTTATTCAATGTATATGTTCGATGCTTAGTGATCTTTGTTCGATAGTCCTCTTAGGTTTTATTTCAGGACCTTATCTTAATACAGGACTATCGTCCTAACATTTGTCTTACGATTATAGTCGGTCGTCGTGCGATTGTGGATTTTTACCCTAACAATTTGCCCCCAAGATTTAGAAAATAATTCTAATTTTATCTAAATCTTTAGTTCGCTGGACAAGGAGTAAAAATACGTTGTCTAACGGTCGAATGAACGTTGATAATATAGCCGTTATCTAGCCGTTACCCTGGACGCGTGTCTTCTAACGGCTAGATGATGACGCGTGGCACGATTATCTTTGATGACTCATAGGATTTAGTTACTATAAATAAGGCGTTTGATAATTAGAAAAGATTTTACAAATCTTCTTATCTTCTGAATTAATTTGAGAGATCGTAATCCGACTATTTTCGGCAAAGATTTCGTGCGACTAGGCTTTATAAGGTACTCCTTCTTCTCTGTTTCAATAGTCTGAAATCGATAGCACATAAGAGCAATAGAGGTTTAGATAATCTTAGGTTCACTCGATTGAGAAATAGTTAGGAGTTCTATTACTGAAAGCCTAGAAGTAGGAGAGTTGAGGGAATTGGCAAGGCTTCCTGAGAATGCTCTGGTGAGGGTGGCCGGAGAGATCCGTCCGGCGGATGCTCCGAAGGGCTTCTTTGCTCTTTTCGAGTATCCGTTTAAAGTCGGATTTCGATGGCCATATTCTCCTTTAGCGAGGGCGTTCATGACTCGCTTCGACTTGTCTCCGGGACAGTTGATGCCCCAGTTTTGGCGTGTCGTTCATGTGATCGAACGGGTGACTAGAAATTGGGATCGTCCTGCGTTCTCGGTCGATGATCTCTTGTCTGCTTACACTGTGACTCGCTCTCCCTACAACCGTTTTGGGTTGTTTCCAAGGGGGAGGAGTGATGCCATGTTGGTCCATGGTACTCAAGTAAACGATCGGGGATGGAAGGCGAGATACGTCTTCGTCCAAACGTCCTCGGTCGTAGGCGAGGAGTCGTGGGTCGTTCCTGAATGGAACAAAGGCGGTAATACGACTTGCCTTATTTTCCTTAATTTGTTTTGAATTATTTTTGTTTACTAACTCCTTGTTTTCCTCTTATCAGCAATCGACTTCTCGTTTGAGGAGACCACCGAGGCGATCGAACGTTTCTTGAGTTATAGCGTGACCGATCGCAAGTATCGAACGTCGAAAGGAGGTGACGAGAGTGACGTCGAGCCTGAAGTACAAATAGTTGAGGAAACAAATATGGAAGGTAGGTATCGTACGTCTGTATTCTCGTTTATAGTAATTTATTCTGATTCTAACTTCACTTTTCTGTATAGGCTCAGCTTCCAAGAAGGCGTCAACGATGGAAGCAGCTGCTCGTGCTGCTAAAAGGAAGGCTGCTGCCCAGGAAGGTTTGGTAGCTAAACGTACGAGATCGTCGTATGTTTCCTTGGATACCCCACCTAAGGATGCCGCACGCAAGGCTGAAGGTGGGATAGAGGCTGTTCCTCTTAGTTTCGCTCCTCCTGTAAAGGGAGCGGGTGCGTCGAAGGCCGACAAGGGGAAGGAGAAAGAGGGATCTGGTCTTACGACCATGACAATCCAGATACCCTCTGACTTCATGGTGGATGATGTGATCAGGATGGCGGCCACTTTCCCAGTCCTTGAGCAGTTCCACATCCCTGCTCAGAAGGCGCGCATGGAGGAGGCCGACATCGAAGACCTAGATGCCTCCATCGCGGGTATCTCCTTTCTGGTAAGTCCTTATCGTACGATTTTTGCTTTCATTTTACTTGTACAGCTTCTAATTTTCTCTTTTTTCTTTATATAGGCTCTCCAAACTAGTCTTAGCCTCCATACACGGATGGCTAAGATCAAAGAGGAATTAGCGTCGAACCAGAACGACGTTAAATTGGCTAAGAGGGAGGCCGACAAGGCCAAAAAGAAGCTGACCCAACTGACCGACGAAGTTAATGCTAAGTCGGTCCAGATTGGGGACTTGGAATCCAAGCTGGAACTCAGCGAAGGGTTTCAGGTCCAACAGCGAGAACGGTTGAAATTGGCCTTGGACCATGTGAAGGAGCTGGAGAAGGAGCTGCTGGCCGTGCGACGAGAGAAAGCTGAGAGAGAAGAAGCGCTGTCGTCCAAGATCCAGGAACTGGAAGATGACGCCGCCTTAGTCCGTGTGGTCGCACGTACTGCGGTCATGCGACGCGTGGCTGCTGGGACCGTGACTTCTCAGATGGCGAAGGACGAGGTGGCATCTTTTGTTCAGGTGATGGGTTCTGAAGACCTTCTCGACGAGGAGGATCTGAAGAACTTGGACGAAGAAGCAACAGCTGAGGTCAAGGGTGCAGATGTCGAGGAGGAGGTTCCTGAAACCTCTGGATCCGTTCCTGCGCATCCTCAGGAGACTGAAGAGGTCCCTGTCGCAGATCCACCTTCCTCTGTCGCTCCTTTAGAATAGTTTTTCTTTTGTAATCGTAAAATTTTTTTTGTATTCTGCCGTTCTTAGGCAAGAAATATTAATGAAAGAATTTTTCGTTCGAATAACGTGTGTTTTAACTTATCACTGTTGTGTTATTATAACTTATATCATGCGTTTTAGCTTGTATCGTGCGTTTTAGCTTGTATCGTGCGTTTTAGCTTGTATTTTTGCATGCGTTTGTTTTAAAGTCCTTAGACTTATTATAGAAACGTTTCTTTTGTACTCATGAGAGTATTCGTGCGACTGGCGAGTTGACTTGCGCTCTTGCGACATAATCGTGCGTTATAGCGGTTTTCTTGCGATCCATGCGATTTTTATCGTGCGATTCCTGCGATAAGCATGCATTTAAGTCGTGCGATACTTGCGTTAATCGTGCGATCCATGCGATTTATCGTGCGATACCTGCGAAAAATGATGACTAAGGGGTGGCCGTTGGCTTAGCCAACGGCGCTCCGATGCTTAAGTCAGTAATGGATAAGGAATAAATCGTATGTAAATAGGTTTAGAAATAGTACCTTTTGAGGTGATGGGCGTTCCAACTTCGTGGGATTTCCATACCTTCCATAGTCGTAAGTCTATATGCTCCGTTTCCAATGACTTTGGAAATTATGTAGGGTCCTTCCCATTTGATGGAAAGTTTTCCAGCGTTTGACTCTTGTGTATTTTGGAACACATGTCGTAAGACATAATCTCCAACTTGAAAAATTTTGGCCTTTACTTTTTTGTTGAAGTGTCTTTCAACAATTCCTTTTTGTGCAGCCATCGTTCGTAGTGCTTTCTCTCGGAGTTCTTCTAAAGCGTCCAGGTCGTATGATAGATTTATTGCATTTTGATCGTACGCACGACTTCTGGCAATCGGTATTTGAGCTTCGATTGGTAAGACTGCTTCGCATCCATATACCAGAGAATATGGAGTTTGTCCAGTTGATGCTCTTGGTGTCGTACGATTTGCCCATAAGACGGATGGTAATTCTTCTACCCATTTTCCTTTTGCTCCTTTCAACCTTTTTCGGATTGAATTGATGATGACTTTGTTGCTCGACTCTGCTAATCCGTTAGATTGTGGATATCTCGGAGTTGAAGTGATTAACTTGATTCCTCGTTTTTCACAGAACGTACGAGTCTTATCACTTATAAATTGTGAGCCGTTGTCGCACATAATCTCAGCTGGTACCCCGAATCTATAAATGATATTTTTCTGAATGAAAGATATGACTTCTTTATCCCGGACCTGTGAGAAAGCACCAGCTTCTATCCATTTCGAGAAGTAATCGGTGAGCACGAGTAGATAGACTTTTTGTCCAGGGGCCGGAGGTAATTTTCCCACGATATCCATTCCCCATCGCATGAAGGGCCATGAAACTAGAACAGAATGTAAAGGTTCAGATGGTCGATGGATCATACCCGAATGTTTTTGACATGCGTCGCATCGTTGGACGTATGTTATGGCATCTTCTCGTAGAGTAGGCCAATAGTAACCTTGTCGTGAGATTCGGTTAGCAAGACTTCTGCCCCCTGTATGATTCCCACATTCTCCGTCGTGCATTTCTTGGAGAATTTGATTGATTTGTGCCTTATTTGTGACACATCGTAGGAGAAGTCCTGTCGTGGATCTTCGATAAAGCTGGTCTTCAAAGATCGTATATCTTGAGGCTTTGGACCTTGTTTTCCGAGCTTCCATTTTATCTTCGGGAAGTTGGTCGTGCTTGAGGTAGTTCCATATGTCGAGCGACCAATTGTAAACTTCCTCGTTCATCTGTACTTCATCCTTTACTGCGATTGTTGGTGTCGTAAGATGAAGTATTGGGAGATTTTGTGGCAGAATTTTCTCCAGGACTGGAACCCACGACGTGCGACGAAGTTGTGATGATTTCAGACAATAAACTACTTGCGATTTAATTGTTGTCTTGGGTTTGAATTCAATGTCGAACCCACTGAGATAAATGCTCCACTTGGCTAGTCGTCCTGTCAGTTCTGGCTTCCGAAGCACTGGTTTCTGCGTCGAGGAAAGATTTGCTGACATAATAGATTGGTTGTTGTCGTTGATCTTCTTCTCGCACAAGTACTGCACTTGTCGCATTTTTGCTCACTGCCAAGTACAACTGTAAACTTTCACCTTCGACTGGTTTCGTCAGCAGAGGAGGTGATGTCATGTATTGCTTTAGTTCTTGCAAAGCTTTCTCATGTTCGTCTGTCCACAAGAAGCCTTGATTCTTTCGTAGGACATTATAGAACAAATGGCATTTGTCCGACGATCGTGAAATAAATCGGGTTAAAGCTGCCACTCGTCCTGTTAACTTCTGGACTTCTTTGACATTCCTTGGAGATTGTATCTCGGTGATAGCTTTAACTTGTTCCGGACTTGCTTCGATTCCGCGTTGCGTCACCAAGTACCCCAAGAATTTTCCTGCTCGTACTCCAAAGGAACATTTTGTTGGATTGAGCTTCATCTTGTATTGTCTTAGGATGTCGAAGGATTGCTTTAAGTGCGCAACATGATCAATCGAACGTTCTGATTTCACAAGCATGTCGTCGATATAAACTTCCATCGTTCGACCGAGATGTTCCTTGAACATCATGTTGACCAATCTTTGATACGTCGATCCTGCGTTCTTGAGACCAAATGGCATAACTTTGTAACAGTATATGCCTTTGTCTGTCATGAATGCGGTCTTCTCCTGGTCGTCCGTGTGTATCAATATTTGGTTGTATCCTGAATATGCATCCATGAATGTTAGCAATTCATGTCCTGCCGTCGCGTCAACCATGGCGTCGATATGAGGTAAAGGGAAAGGATCTTTTGGACAAGCTTTGTTTAGATCCGTGAAATCAATGCAAACTCGCCATTTTCCGTTCTTCTTTTGTACGACGACTACATTAGCCAACCATTCTGGATATTTGACTTCTCGGATCTTCCCTGTTTTGAGCAGATTGTCGACTTCATCGTTGATCACTTTATTTCTTTCAGGCGCGAACTTGCGACGTTTCTGCTTAATTGGTTTGAAAGTAGGATCCACGTTTAATTTATGCGATATAATGCTTGGATCTATTCCAACCATATCTTCGTGCGACCATGCAAATTAGTCTGAGTGTTCCTGCAAAAAAGATATAATCGTATTTTTTATGTCAGGGGGGAGCGAGGCTCCTACGAAGACTTTTCGATCAGGATGTTCTGGATCAAGGACGACTTCTTCTAGCCGAAGATCGTCGTTCGATTTCCTCTCATCCTGGCTCTGTAATTGCTAGATGTCCTGCGACTTTGTCTTCATCGTAATCTTGTAACATTCTCGTGCGACTTTGTTCTCACTAGCAATTTCTTGAATGCCCCATGGAGAAGGAAATTTGATCTTCTGATGGTATGTCGAAGGAATTGCTTTCATCTCGTGGATCCATGGTCTTCCAAGAATAACATTGTAAGCTGATTGGCAGTCCACAACATTGAACTTTGTTTGTTTGTTGATGCCTTTGGCGAAGACAGGCAAGATGATTTCTCCGAGAGTGTTCATCGGGTCTCCGTTGAATCCAATCAGAGTAGTACTTCGTCGTACGATTTCTGACCGTTCGATTCCTATAACTTTAAGAGTATCTGCAAAAATAACGTTAGCCGAACTACCTCCATCAATCAATATTCTCTTAGTCGAACAGTTTCCGATTGTCAACTGTATGACTAGAGTGTCATGATGTTTATGATGGACCCCCTGTGTATCGTCTTGGTCGAACGTGATTGCCATTGCATCGAGTTCTTTTTCTGTCTTTGATCTGGCTTCTCCGGGGATAGGATGTTCATCTGGACCATCTCGCGCATGTCGTTTGGCAGCCAAATACGTAAGTCCGCACACTTCTGATCCTCCAGTGATACAGTTTACGACTTTTGTATGAACCGGTGACGCTGGTCGTCCTTGTTCTTCTGGGATGAGGCCTTTTAGATGCCCTTTAGATTTCAAATATGAAATCTCCTTCTTTAAACTGATGCATTCATCCGTCGTATGACCATGATCGTCGTGGAAGTCGCACCATCTGTTCTGATCTTTGTCCTTGCTTGGTTTATCAGATTTCTTTGGCCATCGTACGTTTGCATCAATCTTTCGTAATGAGTCCACCAAATCTTTCGATGTACCTGCAAAATTGTAAGTAGATAACTCTGGATATCGTGTTTTAACAGTACCTTTGCCTGGTCGAGCTTTTGACTCATGTCGAGGATTTCCAATCTTGTTTACTCTTTTGTGCTTAAAATCATGTTTTTGAGCACCAAGAGGTTTCTTTTCAGCAGAATGCTTTCGTCGAAAGAGAGCATCGTCTTCTATTCTCATGAAAGCTAGTGTTCTGGCCCGTACGTCGTCGAAGTTTTCTGGTGGATATTTTGTCAATTCTAGATATAATCCAGAGGAATCTTCTAATCCACGCTTGTATGCCTCGATTGCGGTTTTCACGTCGCAATTCTTTATTTCAATCATTGCTGCGTTGAATCTGTTGAAGTAGTCGCGGATCGTTTCTCCAGATTTCTGTACGATGTAGTACAGGTCGCTGGTCTGCTTCTCCATCTTACGACTGCTAGCAAATTGTCGAGTGAATTGGTTCACCAATTCTGCAAAGGATCCAATACTCTTTGGCTTTAAGTTGATAAGCCATTGTAATGCTGCTCCTGTTAAAGTTGATCCAAAGCTTTTGCACATGCAGACTTCTTGATATTGCGCCGGTATAGGAACTGTCCACATAAGTTGCTTATACTGTGCTATATGTTCGACTGGATCTGTGATTCCAGAATATTTTGTTGCGAAAGCTGGAATGGTATATATCTTGGGAACGTCAACAAGAGCTAATTCATCAACGAACGGTGAGGCCTGAAATCCAGTTTTAGGTTCGACCTCGACAGGTACTGCGGCTCCGGGTAGCTTTGTAAGTAATGCGAACAATTTTTGATTCTGTTCTTCCAGGGACTTCAGTCGTACGTTCAGAGGATCTTCGACGTTTATTGGGATTGTTGGAATACAATTAGAAGAGATTCCGGTACTGGGTGGTATTGTCGTATGAACAGTGGAACTAGCAGCTGTGGGTATATGACCAGGGATAGGAATTTGTTGGGATACGTTGTTAAGAGGTTCGAACGTGAACATGGGTGCTCCTTGAGGCATAGGAGGTGGACCTCGAGGCATAGGTGGTGGGCCATGAGGTATTGGTGGTGGAACTTGTGGTAAAGACGGTCGTACATTGTTGTATTGTTGGTTCACAGTCGAAAATGGCACTGAAGCATTGAACTGTGGTCGAGGTGGCGGTCTTAGATGTTGAGGAGGATAAGGAAGAGGAATAGACATCGGAATGGACATCGATGGTCCTGGCAAAGCTCGAAGACGTTGAATTTCGTTGTTAGCTTCTTGCAATTGTTGTTGGAGAGATGCTATGAATCCGTTATCCATTATCCTGCGTGAATAGCTCAAAGAGAACTCAAAGAAAAGGTTAGTACTAAGGCGCACTTTTCACCGAATGAAATTTTTCTCAAAACGGAGCCCCACGGTGGGCGCCAAACTGTTTATGTAAAAAATTACACAACTCGATGTCGTAAGAAACTTGTGTGAGGCTTAACCGTCGAGAGAAAGAAATTACAATCAATGATCAGTGCGGAAAAATAAAATGAGACAAATAATCTGATGACGCAGGAAAAACCTCACAACGGAGGAAAAAACCTGCGGTCGACCTAAAAGATAAGTCGACAGAGCACTAATATCACCAAGCAGGGGTGATGTCCTTCGAGTATACAGCTTTGGTCGTACGATTACAATTGAGAAAACTATGAAATCGAATGTAAATTACAGATGATTCTCAAGAATAATTGCTATGTAACTTGTGAGCTTCGGATAGACTTCGTGTGTTGAAATGGTGGCTTGATTCTTCTTATATAGTAGCTCGAGAATAACGGTCTAACGGTATTGTGGCTCATCAATGATTGAATCGTAACCGTCCAACGTTATTGTCTTCAATTAATGCTCGAAGAGTAACTGTCCAACGGTATTGTTGAGAATTAATGTCCAGATTGTAACTGCTGCGAGAATCTTGCTTGTAACGGTCGATCTTGATGCTGTCGAACGATACATAACTTACGACTTGTTCGTTGTAGTGATGAACTCCAACAAGCATGGCATAGTACTCAATTTCAGATTTCCTCAAAGGTGGACAATTGTTAGATATGATAATCAACTTGCCTGCATCAAACATATAAACTCCGCATGTTTATTCGTTAGTATTGTCGTACGATATTGTAATCATCGTTCGACTTATTCAATGTATATGTTCGATGCTTAGTGATCTTTGTTCGATAGTCCTCTTAGGTTTTATTTCAGGACCTTATCTTAATACAGGACTATATATCGTCCTAACATTTGTCTTACGATTATAGTCGGTCGTCGTGCGATTGTGGATTTTTACCCTAACATTTGTTAATTCTAATTCTTTTTAATATTATTTGTAAGAAGTACCATATGTGTTATAGAAAAACAAAAATACAAAGACCTTGTTAGTTAAAAAAATTTTAGAGGGACCTTAGTCTTTAATTTTTGTAAACCACAAGGACCAAATTTGCATTTTACTCTATATTTAAATATAAGATTAAATTTATTGTATAATAATTTATGTATAGAATTATATTTGATTTTACATTACCTTTGTACAATCACATATGATTTTTCATTAATATTTGTACAAAATCGTATATGATACTGAAATCATATGTGATTTTGTTGACATAGTTGGCATTGTAATCATGTGTGAATATCCTTTGTACAAAATCATATATGATTTTATATTTACATTTGTACAAAATTAAATATGATTTTACATTAACATTTATACAAAATCATTTATGATACTGAAATCATATGTGATTTTGTTGATATAATTGGTATCGCAATAAACCTTTTAAAGATATTACCTTCAACTTTTAAAGATATTTAAAAAAAATAAACTCTTCTAATTTTTAAAGTCTTGAAAAATAATAAACTTTTTTCTAAGAATATTTCATATTTCAATTTTTAAAAATAATAAAATTTCAATTCTCTAAAATCATATATGATGCTGAGTTTGGTTTCTTATATTTATCTTGATCTTACATTTGTACAAAATCACATATAATTTTACATTAACATTTATATAAAATCATATATGATACTGAGATCGTATGTGATTTTGTTAATATAATTGGTATTGCATTAAACTTTTTAGAGATGTTATCTTCAATTTTTAAAGATACTTTTAAAAATAAGAGTTAATTACATATTTGGTCCCTGTGGTTTGGATGAAATTACGATAAAGGTCCCTAAACCCTAATTTTCATGCATACGGTCCCTGTGGTTTGTATTTCGTTACGACCATGGTCCATCGGCCTAACTTCCGTCAAAACCTGCCGTTAAGTGAGAGGTAAAAGACGAAAATGCCCTTCTCATATATATATATAACCCTTCCCTTCCCTCTTCCCCAACCCCAAACCCACCCCAAACCCTAAAAGAAATGCAGTAGCTGCCGGCCACCTTCGCCGCCGCCCATCGCCCGCCTCCCGACTCTTACCTCCACCGCCGCCCGTCGCGTGTAGAAACTCCTGTCGCGTGCAGAAACCCTAGCTCCGTTCACGTCAGGTGGGTGGTGGTGGCGGCAACCTCCTGTGCAGAAACCTTAGTGCAGCAACCTTCGTTCACCTCCGTTCACCCTAGTGCAGAAACCCTAGATCCGTCGCGTGCAGAAACCCCCTGTTGGGTGGTGGCGTTGTCACAAATCGTCGATTTGGGGGTGGTGGGTTAGGGTGGCCGAATTCCTGATTGGTGGTGGTTGGTGTTGATGTTGGTGTTAGCGGGTGTAGGTGGTTGTTGGTGTTTAGGGGTGATGGGTTGACGTGGCCCGATTTTTTATTGGTGGTGGTGTTGGTGGGTGTTGGTGGGTGTTGGTGGTTGTGGGTGTTGGTGGTGGTGGGTGTAAATAGTTGTGGTTGTTGGTGGTGGGTGTAGGTGGTTGTGGTTGTTGGTGAATTGGGTTGAAGATGGTGGTAGTGGGTGTAGGTGGTTGTGGTGTAGGTGAATTGTGTTGAAGGTGGTGGTGGGTGGTGGTTAGTTGGTGATGGTAGTGGGTGGTGGTGGGTTTAAGAAACCCAGATCTGGTTGGTGAGGGTGGAGGAAGGTAGGTGGTGGTGGTGGCAGTCATAACAGGTGGTGATGGTGGCGGCGACGGTGGGCGGTGGCGATGGTGGTGGTGGGGTAGGTGGGTGTTGGTGGTATTGTGTTGAAGAATGTAGTGGTAGTGGTGGTGGATTGGTAGGGGTGGGGAGTGTTGAAGAATGTAGTGGTGGTGGTGGTGGATTGGTAGGGGTGGGGGAGTTGCCGGAGTTGCAGGTGGCCGGATTTGAGATGGCCGGAGTTGCAGGTGGGGTGGCCGGAGTTTGCTAGTGGTGGTGGTCTTACTGGAAAAAAGAAGATGAAAAGGGGAAAGGAGGAGAAAGAAGAAAAGTAGATTAAAAGGGTGGAGTAGGTGGGTTGGTAAGGGATAGGGTAGGTAGGGGGGACACTTGTCAACATATATGATATTAGTTAAAATATATTAATTATTAAGTTATTATAAATAAAATCTAATTTAATGTAAAATGAATTTAATTATGAAAAAGACAAAATACCCCTGCCCTAACGGAGATTTTTGACGGAAGTTAGGCCGAGGGACCACGATCGTAACGAAATACAAACCACAGGGACCGTTGGCATGAAAATTAGGGTTCAGGGAGCTTTATCGTAATTTCACCCAAACCACAGGGACCAAATATGTAATTAACTCTAAAAATAATAAACTTTTCTTTAAATATATTTTATATTTTAATTTTTAAAATAATAAACTTCCAATTTTCTAAAATGTATGATCTTTTAGATTGACAAATCTTTTTACACAGATGATATATAAAACAATGAAACTATGAATTGGGTGAAATGATGGAGCTCAGTATGAATTCATAAAAAAAATGATGGAAAATCAAATTTGGCAAGATATATATTATGTTTAAAAGTACAATCAGATATATAATCATATATGAATAGTATATGGCTAAACTTAACACTTTCCTAAAATTCCCCTCAAGTAAACAAATTAATATTCATTTACTTTTTGGTTTATTTAAAATAGATATATGGCTAGTAAGAGTTGCTTTGTTCCTACAAATAGTAAAGGTTCCTATTTGAACCCTATATATATATATATATATATATATATATATATATATAAAAGAAACGTTCAAACGTGAACTCATCTTTTATTGTAAATGTGAGGATCAATAAAATCGCGCCACATGGCAATCTGAATCTACGCTTAAGTTTTATTCCAGTTAACTAAAGCTTTACTAATTCAGATTGAATATTTTCACGTGGCACGATACTAATAGTTATCATGTGAGTCCGATATTCAACGAGGATGCGATAGATGGACCACTGCAAGCGATTACAAGACTTAGTAATGCTCAAACAGTGGTAATCAAGCAATATATGCACGACAAATAGAATACGATAATACGACAAAGTGTATATAGAAAGTTGTCAGTTACTTGATTATTGAAAAACGTTAACTAGCGACCCGTATTTATAGAGTCGAAGTTACACAAACAACCCCTAGAGTCTATGACTCTTTTAAGAGGTGCACAAAAGTATTGTTCAAAAGCTAACTATTAAAAGTTGTCAAAATACGCCCCTGACTTCTTTACAAACTAAAAGTCATGGTCTAACAATCTCCCCCTTTGGGAAGAAGTCAGAAGGGCGGCGGATACTTCAGCGCTGGTTCTCACTGCGAGAGCTGCATGTACTCATCCCATTCGCGGATCGTTCTTGTACGGAGCTCCATCGCAGTCTCTACTCTCCTCAGCATCAGTCTCTCCTTCAGCTTGTTCTCGATCAGATCCAAGGCCTCGATCAGCTTACTCTTCCATTGAGTGCCCTTGTGCATCGGCATGTTGTTCTCTAACAGGCGACGCTTCATCCCGTTGTACACGTACAGAAGGGTGCCGTCACAGAAGCTGGATAGCTCACTGAAAAGCATAAACCTTCGCTGATTCTTTCTGAAGGTGAGGTACACAACACCATGCTCTGGAACTCTCGTCGGAAATTAGGGCAGGTATTGGTCAAGTAGATTGGCCTCCAGGTTGGGACGAAGCAGATTCACCTTCTGTTGTCTGCTTTCAATCGCCATCTGATAGTCAGTAAGATGCGCGAGGTTGATCGAGTGGCGTACGTACCTCTTGAGGACCTCCAGACCGTCTCTGAAGTATTCTGGTTTCAGAATCGGGCCCTCAAGATGTCTGATGAGGGTGAGGAGATCTTCGAGATCGATGCTGTCAAGATCAGCTTCCGTGAACATGAAGTCTCGAAAGTTGCCGTCGGGTTTGCCAGGGTTGTACCTGCGCACGTGGAACTCAAGGAAAAGCTGGTGACCGAATCGGTAAGGTCGGACATCAGTGACTTTGGTGAACCGAAGCTTTCTTCTGATCTGCCCATGTTCGTTCCAGCTGAGCTTCCTCTGATAGACGTACGCGGTTCGGCGTCGGCGCTTCTTGATGTGAGACAGCCCGAAGAAGACCTTCTTGGACCACGTATGAAGACTTTCCTGTTGGAAGATCCGTGAGAAGGATTCCTCCAGGAAGGGTCTAAAGATGACCGTGTGGTTCCAACCCAGTCAGATCGGCTGCTGAGCTGTAAATGCCTCAGGCGTCTGTACAGTGGGGAGAAAGGTATCGTACTCCGCGCTAGATACGATGTTGTCTGATCGTTTCCAAAACTGAAGGCTCTGAGCAAGCTGGTTCAGAATCTTCCTTGCCTCGTCGGAGATGTGAAGCTCGGAAGGATCCGTCGGAGTGGTGTTTGGATCGATCAAGTCTATAGCGGGAGTTACCTTCTCGTAAGGGAAGTTGACCTTTTCACCCTGTGGGATGGCCTCATACTTCCAGTCCGCTGCATCTGCCGGAATGTCGTCATCAGAATCAGAGTCCCAAACATCCGTGGGACGACCTTCCAGACTTGCTGGATCTGCAGGCTGATCTGCCGGTGGAGCAGTGTCGGCCGGTGTATCATCGGCGGCGGTTCCGGAGCCGGAGGGAAGGTCTAGGCGAAGCCTCTTCGACGGTACCTCCCCCTCATGAGGATCTGCGGCTGAATCATCCGGATCATCATGGCGTCTCTTGGAGGGCTGAGCCTGAGTCCTGCAAGTTTCCTCAAGCTCGCGGACCCTCCGCAACGCAATCTCCAACTGAAGGTCCCTGGTGGCCACGAGCTGCTTGTACTGGGTCACTTCACTCTGTAGAGCATCTATCTGAATGGTGAGAGAAACATAGCCGGGGACGACTTCAGCGAGTGGTGGTGGTTGTAGACGGAGGACGGGAGTAGGAGAGCAGCTAGAGTCGCCAAAAGACGGGCGCTCCCCTTCCTGGAATTTGCCTTTGATGAAGCGTTTGGCTTCATTAAGCTCTCTCTGTCGGTCGTCGTCAGCTTTACGAAGCTCCTCGATCTCGGCTCGGCGGGCTATGTCTTCTTGTTCCTTTACGGCTAAGGCTTTCTCAATAGCCTCAATCCGTTGGTTCTTGGCCGCGTCCGTTTTCTCAAGGGCTTCCAACCTGCTTTGGATTTTGCATGAGTTCTGACACAGGTGATTAGAAGTCGTAAAATTGATCATCGGGTCCTGAACTGAAGTATTTAGAAGCCGTACTTCGGTTCTACAACCTGCAAGAAAAAGTAGGAATGGTATCCATAGCAGATTGGATCCGATAGAGTTAGTAACACAACATTTGTACAATAGCTCCCCCTAGGTGTATGCAACACCGAGGCTCCCCCTATGCACATGCATATAAGGAGACTGGTTGTTTAGGAACCCATTGCCACATGGGTTTCCTAGCATTAGACACAGTTAAAACTTCCGATGAAATGTCCTTTTCGGATTTCTCCTTAGGCTTAGAAGACTTCACAGGAGACGAAGCACTTTGCTTTGCCATTTTGTTACTTCTTTTCGTGGGAGGACCACCTGACTTACGATAAGTATTGGCATTACCAGGCAAATCAACACGCATGTAATTATCAAACATTGAACATATTTGATTTCTAAAAGCTGTAAAATTTTCAAAATTCGCAGAGCGATTAGTATTTACAGTCTTTGAGTTCAAGTTTAAATTACAACTACGTAGGTTGTAGCCAAGACCAGAATGATCTTGACCTCCCCTTTTAGGAAAAGCAGCAAAAGAGTTCTTCTTCTTGCGATTTCTCCTCCTCCTCCGTGGTTTCACATTTGCTGCCCCATCACCAGTTCTCCCATATGCATGAGTAGCAAATTGTGAGTTGGGTGATGGTTTAGCAAGAGTGGATTGACCACCTTTGATTTGTGCTGCCTTTTGAAAAACAGGTTTTGAAGTATTCAAAGGTTGTTTGGGTTTGGAGTTCTCACCCATGTCAAATGAACTAGAATGAAAGTCTAGTCCCTTAATGGGTTTCACTAAGCTACTTGTATCTGTAGATTTTGAATTCTGTGTCTGTGTTACTGTAGGCATGTGCGGCTTAACTGACTTCCCTTTGTCAGTACCAGCACATGTTCCACCTTTAGTGTTTATCACGGACACTGATGCAAGTGGCTTAGGAGAACTGATTTGCTTTACAGCAGATGCCTTTGGCAAAACAGTTTTTCTTGGAATATAACCTGAAGAAGGATCATCAGCATTTAAAAATACCTTCACATCATACTCGATATTTGGATCCAATACAAGTTTAGGCACGGTAGTCCTAAGGTCTGGTATGAGTGGTGAACTACTAGTACTTGAATCCCATGAGTCAGATTCTTCTAAGAAAGACACACGTCTTTTCAACTGATTGATTTGACAACTTTGATTTGCGAAAGTTTGACCAAACAACAGCTCTTTTTCATAAAAGAAGTCTTTTTCCATTGTGTTATTAACAAGTTAGATAACTAGTTGTTTTTGGAGATCCGCAAATTTGGTTTTAAAACATGAGCAAGAAAACTTTGCGTTCTCGCATTGGTTTGACATTTTTATCCTTTCGGCATTTGCCTCATGATAACTATGCTCCAATGACTTGATATGGTTGTCTTTTTCAGAGAGAATCGACTCAAAGTTCTTTATCTTATGGCGACAGGCATCAAGTTCTACGGCTTTGGACCTAAGATGGAACATCTCTTTTTCTATACACACTGGGGCAGGAGGCTGAGTTGCGGAAACATCCAAAGGTTGGATAACATCAGCATCCTCGGATGTATCTATTTCCCTAGTGTCATAGCTAAAGTTCAGATCATCATAGTTAATAGGTGGCATTGCTACCTTAGGTGTCCTAGCTTTGATGCCTTCCCAGCTAGAGAAAGTGTTCTCTGGATTACTAGCAGGGGTAAAGATGGAACCATTTGCAACAGGACTAGAAGGGGGACTACTGGTTGAACTATTGGCAGGACTGGTGGTGAAAGATACAGCTTTTCCATCTATTATCTCAGTGAAAGTCACAGTCTGCATCACATAGTTGTCATTGTCTTGTCCTTTGACTGACTTAGGTTCAGGTTTGGAAGCACTCATACTGTCAAAATTGTATAGATGTGCAGGTGCTTTTTCAAGAATGCTTTTTCACTGAATGTCCCAACCCAGGTTTGGCTTGATAAAAGGGATGTTGAGTGGTTTGCTTGGTAAGCAGACTCAAGGTATGTTCAGATTGTCCTCTTTTTAGATTATTTTCCTCAAGTTCTTCTATTTTTACAAACAATTTTGTTCTTTCCTCAGAAAGAATGTGAAATTTGAGCTTGAGTTCTTCACGACTGCTTTCAATTTCGTCGTGAGATCTTTATAGATCAAGGAGCTTGTTTTCGAGGATAGATTCTCTAATCCCAGACTCAAGCTCCATTCTATTAAAGTTCTCGGTGAGGTCCTCTAAACTACTTTTATACACAGCACTCTCTATTCTGAATCTCGCGACGAGAGCTCTTTCCATTTGGAGTTGGCTCTCAAGTCTTAGAGTAGACAGTTCATCAGGTTTCGACAATAATGAACAAGAATTTACCTCAGCTTCTTCATCAGTTGAGTCATTTGGGGAACCGGATATGCAGGGTTCCTCAAAGTCAGCCATGAGGCAGAGTCCTTGCACGGCAGAGGGGCCTTCATCATCTGAGTCTTCTGGCTCCATGATCCAGTCTTCCTCATCAGCCAACAACACCTTTCCTTGCTCTTTCTTCTTCATCATGGCAGCCTTCTTCTCAAAGTAAGCAGAGTCTTTGAGCTTCTTCTTGCAATCATATGCATAGTGACCCGGGTCACCACAGTTGTAGTAGGTGGGAACCCGAGCAGGGTTTCTGTTCTGATTGGCTGCGGGTGGAGCTTCTAGAGCTGGTAGCTTGTTCTGTTGTGGAGGTTCAGTTCCACCGGTGTTGTTGTACTGACGACCATCATCATTTGTCTTCTGGTTCTGGTTGTTATAGTTAGAACCAGATTGGTCGTTCCACCTTTGATTGTAACTACCTCCCTGATAACCTCTGTTTCCGTGGTAGTTGTTGGAGTTGTAATCCTGATCCCTTTGCTGTTGCTGGTTGTTGTTGTAGCCTTGTCTTCAATCTTGATAAGATCCTTGATTGTTGTACCCAGAACTATCACGATGTTGATAGTTGTTCGTTCTCCCCTGATCATTTCTTTGAAAGCTTTCTCTGGACTGGTACCCGCCTTGGCTGGACTGACCTCCTACAAACTGAGGTCCTTGTCTGAATCTGTTGAAGCGTTGGGGATTTCCCCGAAATTTAGCCATCAAGGCGAAGGAATTCTCTAGCTGAAACATCTCCTCTTCGGTAAGTCCATCATCAAGAACTACAGGTTCTTCAACGGTGTAGTTTTCATGTGAGGACGATCCTCTGTTTGACATCAAGGCCAAAGAAGGAGGATCGATTTTCTTTTCAGTTTTACCGAATAAGGTTTCTTCATGAGGTATCATCATGCTGTATAAATCATGAAGTCCAAGTTGGCCAAGATTCTGGCTCACTTGAATGCTTATAGTGACAGACTGCCAGAGTTTGTTCAATCTTTTGAGGAATTTCACATTCACCTCGTATTTGTTCTTTTCCAGTCCGAGTCTCTGTAAATCGTTCACACAGATGTTTAAACGATTATAGGTCTCTGTCAGTGTCTCTCCTTCACGAGCACAAAAGCTTTCATACGCGTTCATCGCGTTCTCCTTTTGGCCTTCAAGTGCCTTGTCACCACCCTGCATTTGTTGTTCAATGCCCAGCCACATTGCTCTAGCATCTTTACAGCTGTCAACTCTCGCGAACATGTCATTTGGCAGTGCCATGGTGAGTAACGTGAGAGCACGTTTATCAATGGCTGTCCGGGCACGTTGTTCATGAGAGAACATGTCGTATGGTTTTTCAACCTCATATGCAGGTAGATAGGGAGTGACATTAGTTCTGGCTACTTCAGCTACAGTAACCGTCGGTCTGATTGGTCCCTCAGTGATAGAGACCATCAGTTTGTCATCCAGTAGATCAAGGAAGTTAATCATTCGGCGTTTCCATTGCTGGTATTCGCCGACGACTAATACTGAAGGTCGGGTTTCAGAACCGATACTGATTATTTCTTTTGACATCGCGTCCTCGGAAATAGGATCTGTTTTGAGTAGATGGTGTTTTCTGATTGGACAGAGCTTCCGCGCTTAAAGCACTTTCCTTTATAGAAATTCGAAAATTTCAAAAAGAAAGGCCAAGGCGGGAAAAGCAGAGAGTCCCGATTCGGGAATTAGTGAGTCCCGATTCGGGAGTCAAAAACCCAAGTCCCGATTCGGGAAATAAGAGTCCCGATGCGGGAGTTCAAATTTCCAAATCGGGAGAGGCTAAAGATCCAAATCGGGAATATATGAGTTCCGATTCGGGAATGTTGAGATCCGAATCGGGAAATCAAGTGTTCCGAATTGGGACACGAGTGTCCAATTCGGGAAATGATGATCCGATTCGGGAAATGATGAAAACAACAAAAACTGCTTCAATTTTCTGTCCAAAACTACCAAAACGAGAGCTCTGATACCAATTGTGAGTCCGATATTCAACGAGGATGCGATAGATGGACCACTGCAAGCGATTACAAGACTTAGTAATGCTCAAACAGTGGTAATCAAGCAATATATGCACGACGAATAGAATACGATAATACGACAAAGTGTATATAGAAAGTTGTCAGTTACTTGATTATTGAAAAACGTTAACTAGCGACCCGTATTTATAGAGTCGAAGTTACACAAACAACCCCTAGAGTCTATGACTCTTTTAAGAGGTGCACAAAAGTATTGTTCAAAAGCTAACTATTAAAAGTTGTCAAAATACGCCCCTGACTTCTTTACAAACTAAAAGTCATGGTCGAACATATCACATTCACAATGAAAGATGAGTTCACATTTGAATCTGACACACACATATATAGGGGGGTCATTCATGAAAGAACTCGGTAAATTGTGAGAACTATGAGAGCTAATATCGATAAATCATTTCAATAATCAATGACTTAAAAAAGAAATTTTCCTAAACTAACTACTTGGTGGTTATTTACTAAATAGAATGGTTCATATTGTTTTTCACAGTTCTCACAATTTATCGAGTTCTTATTTATTTAATGGTCCTCACGTTCACAATGAGAACTGAGTTTTCATTTGAACTTTCCCCTCCCTCCCTCCCTCCCTCCCTCCCTCTCTCTGTCTCTCTCTCTCTCTCTCTCTCTCTATATATATATATATATATATATATATATAAGGTTAGGTTCAAATGTGAACTCAATTTTGGTTGTGAACGTGAGGAAAAATCTCAGCCACACATCTTCGGTTACAATGGACGCGATCATGAAGGATTGACGCGATTCATGGGAGGGTAGAGATTATTAAAGGAGGGGACCAGGTCAAAACCGCCTTTACTAAACGGATGAGTGGTTGAGATTCGTCCTCATGTTCACAACCAAAATTGTGTTCACATTTGAACTTTCCTATATATAGTCTTAGGTTCAAATGAGAAGTGCTAAAAAATGAGAAGTAGAGAAGTGATCTCCACCACTCATCCGGTCAATAAAGGCGGCTTTGACCGGGTCCCCCCTTTAATAATCTCTACCCTCCCATGAATCGCGTCAATCCTACGTGATCACGTCCACCGTAACCGGTCAAAGCCGCCTTTATTAACCGGATGTGTGATGGAGATCACTTCTCTATTTTTCATTTTCTTGGCACTTCTCATTTTTCATTGTGTACGTGTGTGTATATATGTGATTGACTTGCACATACATGTGTGTTCATATTACAAATTACCCGTATACATAGCTAGATTCGATGATTCCTTGGTTTTCTGATTATTTGAAGTTTCCCTTGAACCCCTATATATATACATTTAAATATCTTTTAAAAATCATAATTTGTAGCAGTAGAAATGTTTTATCAATTCTAAACTTATTATTAATTTCATCAATTTCTTAATCCATCGAATTCTTTCTCAAAAGTGACTGAATATTTACATTCTTTTGCACTGTAATACTATCCAAACCCGATCAACATCAAAACCGAAACCCGAGCAACCCGAAATCGATGTAATCCAAAATCCGAAACCTAAAGTTCAGGTCTTGATTTTCGTATCCGAAATCCAATTAGATTTTTGGTTTGCCAACCCGATGCACACCCCCAAAACCTTTTAACCGAAACTTCATTCCGTTCGGATAGTTTATTCAATTTCGGTCTTTTTCGAACCCCCTAGATATTAATAGACCTAAATTCCACCTCAAAAGAGTAGAAGGATTTATGTAAATTACATACAACAAAATGGAAAAGTGAAGCCAACAAAATCCAGATATCCTAGAAACAGCATCAATCAAGCTTCTGATGCAAAAGGTTAGTGATCATTTGAAAACAATTTGATCAATACCGTTTAAGCATACATCTCATACGAACGATGCACCACGTTTTGAGTAGCGTTTTGCGTCTCTTCCACCCATGAAAGTACTTCCCAATCACCTTCTTATAACTCGGCCTCTGCTGAACCAGCATCCAATACTCCGCTAACTTCGGTCGGCCACTTATATACGTTTCTTCCAAACCCAAAACGGCTAACCGAGCCAATATCGGAACCAGCATAACATCGGCCAACGTGAACTCATCCCCAGCCAAGTACAAAGTTTCTTCAAGCTGCGTTTCCGCTTCATCAAGGAGCATCACCAGGTGTTGTTCGCTCCTTTGTAGCACTTGTGGGTCCCGCAGTTTCTCTTCGGTCTCGTAAGCTTCTTTTAGTTTGGTGTGGTAAGCGGTTGCTAGGTCCGGAGCCTCCGACATGCGGGCGATTATTACCCGTCTTAAGAACTTGGATACCGAAATGTAATACTTTTCCGGGATGTGAGAATAGGTGAAAAACTTTGGGTTCCATTCTTGTATTTTGTACATCCATTCCACAACTTTTTTGCTACTTTGTGTTATAACGCCGCTGCCCGAGGAAACGAGGGCAATCCTCTCTATGTACCTGCAAATGTTTCGTGTTAAATAGGGTTTTGTTTAGAATTTAACAACCAAGCGATGAGAACAAATTTTGTTACGATTGTTGAAAACACGCATCTCTTAGGGGTTGTTTGTTTTTTAAAATAAATATATACCTCTTAAAACCTCTTAAGTCTGAAAACTAAGAGGTTTGCAGACTTAAGACTCTTTGTTTTATTTTTTAAAGTCTAAAAGCCTCCTACCATCCTCTGAAATTTTAAGAGGTGCATCATCCTCCTCTTATTTTTTTAAACGTGAAACTAGCCAAATAATGAGAATTGTTTCAGACCTCTTATTTTTTAGACGTGAAATTAGCCAAATAGTAAGCTTCAGACCTCTTAAAAAACAAACACAAACGATACCTTAGCCAAATAATGAGAATTGTCGAGAGAATTCGACGTATAAACATGCTCGCTAACAGTATGTTAGGTAAATGGTGACAGCGAGATAGGCAAGAGAAAGAATTTGAAAGGTTTCGGGATTAATTTAACATGTCTAGAATAGTAATTTACCACTCTTGTCTCATCTTCTGGATTTTTGTTTCACCTATTTCTGTGTAGCCATTGACCAAAAAAATGCATTTTTTCTCCCACTCAATCATGTCCTGTCTCAAGACTAATTTAGGTGGTTATTTACTAAACCCTTACTTCCTCTTACAGGGTAAGAGGCTTACTCAGTCAGAGATGTTGGTCTTTAACATGCCTTTTTGGTGACCGAGAATCTTAATTAACCAGTTAGGGTTTACTAGGTAAAAGACGCTTATCCTATGGTATTTTGATGACTGATACCTGATAATGTAAGCAAGGTTGTGAGTTGTGACTCTTATCCTATGCTATTTTGCTGACCGTGAGTATCTTACCTGGAATAGTTTAGTAAAATTGAGGGTGGTGACTCTTACCTAGTTTGTGTTGGTCAAAGGCTAAATGTAAAAAATAAACTGCAAACAAGAGAATCATGCTTGCGAGTATGGCACGCAACGACCGATGGATTACCTAGAAGAAGAATAACCTTCTAACAAATTCTTTTTAAATGCACGACCTTTTGACAGATTTAAAAACGTTTCTATCTAACAAAAAAATGCCTCATCAGCTTCAATATCTATCAAAAGGTCATACATTTTAAAGAAAATGCTAGAAAGTTATTTTCCTAAATAATCCTCCCCTCCTATAATTTGGGTTATATAATGCATATGGCAATAAAGGGATAATTCTTACCTATGATAACAAAAGCTCATGTTTTTCAGTCTTAAACAAAAAGACTAGAAATAGAACCAATTTGCTGTATACTATGCATAATATTGAAGTGATAATATAAATATATATAACGGTTGAAACTAAACTTACTGAATAATCTCTATAACATTGAAGATAACATGGGAACCATTTTGGAAAACAGGAAGTTTGGCGGTGGGATTCATCCTGAAGAAGGAAGGATCCATGTTCTTGCCAGTAACGGGATTGACATGATACGAGGTGTAATCCACATTCCGTTCTTCCAAAGCCAACCTCACTTTCTGGCTTTCCAACGAAAATGGGTGATGATAAAGCTGCATCAGGTTTCCAAAAGTCTATATCTGAATACATCAAACTGAAATCAATTAGCTTTATTGAAATTCAGCAAGCACCACCATAAAAATTATAAACAGAAGCACAGAACTCAGCTTAAAAGTTAAGCATCTTATAAAATAGAAATTGAAAATGAAAAAAAGAAGGGAGAATCTATTCCCTTTTTGGAATAATTAAAGTTATGTATGCATAAATGGTAGTTAAAAAGAAGTGACCTCTTTTATCATCCTTGGTTATTAAGAATTCAACCCAAATCTAGCCAACCAAATGAACCCATATATATATATATGATCCAATACAAGAACACTTTGGTTTGCTTGCATCTTCAAAATGAAAGTTTGCAATTTCAAGCATCCACTGTAAAGTGTCAACAGACATCAAAGATTCAAAGGTTTCTCTTGAAAACTTTCATATGATGGAATGGTTTTAAGGGATTTGGAATAGAATAACTTCCCTTCTACCTGGGTTTGATCCCAAGGGGAGTTAATTGAGGGCATGAGTAGTACCCAGTCCTTGGGGGCTGGTCCAGTCAAAGACTGTGGATGGGCACTAGGTCCAGGCGTCCAGCGGCGGATTAGTGGGCTGCCTATGGATGCCCAAAACCGCCGGGGAGGCGTGCATGCGTGTGTGTTCGTGGTAGTAGTTTGTTGGTTCGATGTATAACTTCGAAAAAAAACAAGTTATAGATGGTTACAAAAATAAATATTATTACATGTCGTATCCCGTAAAATACCAACCATTTCAAAATCCTATTGGCTTGTGGGATTTCACCAAACTTTGATGTGTTTGCGGTATGACCAATTATTAACTTTTTTTTTGGAATACATAGCGGTATCGAACCAACGAACGACTACCACAAACACACGCACGCACGCCTTTCCCGGAGCCATCGGGAAGCCCACTAAGCCGCCACTGTCCCGGCCCAGCTTACGCTTAACCTAGAGCCCAACCACAGTCATAGACTGGACCAGCCTCCTTGAGTACTTCTTATGCCATTAATTGACTTCCATTGGGATCGAGAAAGATCAACTGAGCTAGACATGACCGATTATCATTTAAATTCAATCCATGGTGTTCTAAACTCAAAATTACATAAAAAGGGGGAAATTTTATCACAATCAAAAGAGTATTTTTGTTTAATTTCACCAACTCACGATCACAAATGCTTTTTTACAAGATGATATAAAATCGATTGAACCAATAGCAATCCTAAACCAAAACTTTAATTCTCAAACCATGGATCAAACACATGTATAAAAAAAACAATCGAACAACTAAAAATAAAATTAAAATTAAAATTCAGGGGACAACAATTAATAGGTATATGGAACAATTAACTGCAGAGATCAGCTTGGAATACAAGAATTACCTGGAATTTTTTTAGGGTTTTGAGTGAAGAAGAAGAATTAGTGGGGGTTTATGGAGATTGATGCGAGAGTGAGTAGAGAGAAGGAAACGCGGAAAGAGACACAAGAGAATGTGGAATTCTAGCGAAGAAGGTGTTGGAAAGCAAAGGAAACTGTAATGTACAACTTTCTATAGCACAAGGTACAACAACTTCACAGGGAATCATCCAAGTGGATGGATGTATGATTGATTAAGACACAATCCATATCACCCATTTTGTAAAAGTTCAACTTTAGAGAAAATAATAATGTAGCGAATGCGAATTATAAGGCTGAGCTTGGCAAAAATAAGCTAGCTGATAAGCTAGTTTATAAGTTAGCTTATAAGCTAGTTCATCCAAACATGTACCAGAAGCTAGCTTATAAGCTAGCTTTTTGTATTGTAGTTTATTTCAATTATACCCTTATTAATATTAATTATTAAATTCAAAGATACCCTTTTTGGTCATTTTACATACTCATAAGCTAGTTTTTGTCAAACATAATTTGTTCATAAGCTAGCTTATTAGCTACCAGCTAGCTTATAACTCAGCTTATAAACTAGCTTATTTTTACCAAACAATGCCTAAATTGTCGATGGTAATTTGTATCTTTTCAACCACAAGAGGGGGAGGAAATTTTTGATTAATAAAAAATATTGATCGAAAATAAGTTTATTAAAATCACTTAAGAAGTTAGAACCAACTTTTTAATATATTTGTTTAATAAGTGGCTTATAATTTGTTTTTGGTTTTTGTAATGAGGCAGTACGTACTCCTAACAAATAGATTTAAAAAAAATGAAATAAATACAAGCAAAGTTCAACGCAAGAAATTCGTAACCAACCACCACCCCATACCAAGCAACTAACATCCAAAACAAAAGGTGACAAAAAAATACAAAGAGTAAAAAAGCAACGATGTCCCCCACATAAACTGCCAACAACACAACAAGGTCCTCCAATGCCGTCTATCGAGTCTTTCCCACATTTGTAGAAGAACTAGCCGCGTGCCTGCGATAAATCGAAACCGTCCGAGCCAAGACCACCTTTCGAATCTCCTTGACAATCTGCTCTGGACTACTCCTTTGGTTCCCAAAAAGCCTTTGATTAGGTTCCCTCTATATATGATATACAGATGTTGGAAGAGAAAGTTTTATGCAACCATGTCCAAGCCACACATGAGGTGCTCGAAATAATAATGATAATATCACACCAAGAATCGGCCACTACGTACCATAACTGTAAGCCTCTTAATGTTAGTCAAAACTTCCATGGTAAACCCACATTCAAAGAAAAGGTGATTGTGGGAGTCCAGGGGTGTTAGGTTTTAATCAAATCTATTACCACATTCAAACAACGGAAGCATATTCAAAAAAACTATGGTAACAACAAATTAATAACCTTTAAGGATACCTATGTTCTAGAAATTTAACTACAAAAGAATGATCAAGAAACTTACTTGATGATAGCGATTGTTGATGAATTCGATGAAAAAATCAAACATTTGATATTGCCTCTTGAATGTCAAGGACCAATAGTATGAATCCCTTTAATGGCTCACACCTAAAATTACCAAATACTAACAATCAAGAACGCTCAAACCTTAAACCCTTTGGTGGGGTTTTCGAATTCTAAGAGGGAGAGAGAAAGTTGCCACAAAGAGAATAGATGATGAATTAATGAATTGAGTTTTCATCCTAAGACACCTATTTATAACCCCTTGACTTAGATATCATAATCCTTTTACAACTTGATAACTTAATTAAAACTATTTTAACTATTATCAAGCTATTATTCTTTATCTATAATTAATCTAATTAATTATATTTTTGGATATTATCAAATACTGATAAATAAATTAATCACTTTCATCCCTCTAATTTCCTGATTGTTTATTTGGGTCTTAAGGGCAACTCAAAAGAACTCTGCTATTATTAAAATACTATCAGTAGTTAATTATTTAAACACCATTTCCAACACGGGAAAGTTTGGTAAAAAGAGCATAAAAGATTAGGATGGTCATGTTTCCATCCCCTAAGACAATCCTGGATCCACAGCCTCTTCCAAATGGCAAGCCAAAAACAATACACATGTTTTGGGATATGTTAATGTCAAAGTCATCCCAATGGATAATTTAAGCTTTAACGTGGAGTATTACCAACTAAAGATACAAATTCTCAATAAAACGTGCGACGAGAGATAAAAACGAATGAAAGACCAAAAGGTTTGGTAATGCTGGAAAAACCTCAACCGACGATTAGGAGTCGCCAATGGACGTGTTGGATCTGTTGGCGGCTTATCAAGTCAAATTTGATTGGGAGTACCACTATAGTCTCCACTCCAAGGTTAGGGTGATCGGACCCTTGTTCAAAAGACTACGGTGAACGACCGTAAGTGGAGGTTGCAATACTCCTTTGTATTGTTGGGTCCAAAGAGCGACTGGATCGTCTCTGGTTAGAACAAGTCGGGTAAGAGTCATGCTTGTCGAGTGTTTGCTATTTTAATGTATATATCTGGCGACTAACTATTTTTTTCTTATTTTGCTCGTAGTTATCGACTTTTCTCTTGTTGAGCTGAACATAGATTGTAATGCTCAAATTGACCAATTTTTGGAGAATATTACGTATGACCGATCCTTCTTTATGCGTCATTTAGTGACAATATCATAGGGGATGGAGGTTAAGTGTTGGCCTTGCTGCCACGCCTAGCCATGCCTCATGCTACTTGGAACCTTGCTAGTATCTCATAGGGTTAATTTCATGGGTATGTATCGAACTTGTTACGTTTTATCATTGTATGTACTCAACTTATAAACTTACCATTGTATGTATCGAACTTTCTAAAATTGCCATTCTATGTATCCAACTTTATCAAAACCTCAAGTTCGATACACTTTCGTGACAAGTAGAATACATTCAATGATAGGTTTTGATAAAGTTGGATACATACAATGACAAGTCTAGCAAGTTCAATACATACAATGATAAGTTTATAAGTTGAGTACATACAATGATAAAACGTGACAAGTTCGATACATACCCATGTAATTAACCCTATCTCATATATATGTTGGGTTTTTCGGTTGATCTCGGACCAAACTGGTTCGAGTCACGGTTCGGAAAAACAAACTATTAATTCGAACATCAAACCAAACTGGTTTGATCAGCGGAAGCATAAACGTGTATAAAACCCGAAATAGCACATGATCGTTATTGTTTATAGTCATATAATCCGGGGTTTAGAAAGCTTACCTGAATTGCTTGAGCTTGATCCACCCGTGATGAACCTTACGAACAGATCTTCTAGCCGATCAACAACTCCGAATTCCCGAACACCCGAACAAAAACCGAACTTCCTTCGGCTTGATTGTTGGCGTCGATTACGAGGGAGAGAGAGAGAGAGAGAGAGAGAGAGAGAGAGAGAGATTCTAGGTTTCTATGGTTGTGGGAATTGATTATTGGAATCAATGAATATGAATGAAAAAGGGTTTGCCTTAACCGAATATTTATACTGATACAAACAGTATCTGTATCATATTCTGTTTCCTTTTTCCAGTAATTATCCATAAATAATTCTTTCTTCTTCACTAAGAAAGATTTATTCCATATATACAACTAATATATTAGTCAGGATAATTACCATATATAACAAATATTAATTAAAACCAGTTATATATTTATTTAACTAATAAATATATAATCCCTGTTTAATTAATAATAGAAACCTTTAACTTTGGAGTTTCTTACAGAAAACACCCAATAGATTTATAATTGACTATTATAAGTCTTTTCTCTCTATACTGGAGTTATTTTACTTGTTCGTTTTACAGGCCTCACAAGTGTGACCCTCAAGTGTCTTATAACATTGGATGTGTAGTCTGGTTTGTCAACTTCTGCACATAATTACTAACAGACTCCCACTTGTGCAAGTTGGCAATACCGGCTTGACCACACAGACCTAAGGAGGCCCCTAGACAGGCACTTAGGCTAACCAGGTTATAAGCACTCTTATACCCAGGTAGGTGATAAAACGTCCCTTAAAGAGAATAACATTTATGAACACACTGTTCACAAATCGGGTATAACTAGGCTTTTCCTTTTGCAACACGATATTTCAATTTTGAGTATGAGCATGGATACAGTCAACTCAGAATACTCAAGATTATGTTCATGACTATCCGACTTCCAACTGATTGGTAAACGACAAAGAACAAATCAGTTCGTTTGGGCATGGCCATGCACTTCATCAGTTCTTGTAGTCAGTCAAGGGGCCCGGAAATATCTCTCTTCATAGAAGAGGTGCAAATCCCATCTTGCATATCTGCATTTGTCACCACGACTTCCGCTGAATCTAGTTACGCCCCGTATGACCACCCTGTTACGGTGTGATGTTAGAACGTACTAAGTATCCAGTAGTCCCCGTGATTCCAAACCAGATACCTCAGGTGTTGAGGACAACCTACTGTGAGATTTACTTATGACAAAATCCATGAAGTAATCTCAACCAGCGGATCACATCCGATATTCGCTGCTCTATCGAATATCCGTGCAGTTTTTGGTCTACATCGCTTGTAGCTGTTACTCTGTTTTATAACTACCCAAAAACTCACGATGACTTTAAAACCCTATCAGGTTCCCACCTTGATAAGTTGTCACGGATAATTTCAAATAAAACTTATACTAGTTTTATTCCCGGATCAAAAACATGCTAAGTATAAAAGAAACCAAGAAACTAATTTTGTATAGTCCATATTCCACTCTGTAATAATAACAAAATTAATAGCACTTCTAAGTTACTTTTACGGTGTCTATTCAATGTGTACTTTATACTTGGTTTAAATGAAATATCACCTTCCTTCAATTTAAACCCTTCGATTAGTGTTTACCATCCTAATCAAAGAAATAACCAAAACAACGCAAGTTATTAAATAATAATTTTTAACTTGGTTCTGCTAGTTTTGTTTTGCAAACACATTTAAACAAAATCTAGACTTTTCTTTACCATATTGCCTAAATCTTGGAGATACTGGAATAACTCCAAGTTTCTTGAATATGTAAAGTAAATTCCGCAACTTTCCTTAGTTGCTGTGTAGATAAAGATTTCTTCCTGAAATCTGATAAAATTTCCATCTACCAAGCTGGTAAATTTCAGGAAATTTATTCTAGTGTTCTACAACACTTGATGGTCTAAAAAGGATACTTGAATATCTTTATTATTACAACACATATAATTATTGATTTTCTTAAAGTCAAAACTTTGACTTTATTGTTTCAAAACTTTGAAACTCTTGATCTAAACCTTTTTGGCTTAAAAGAATAGATCATATTTCTCATGAATTCTTATCCTCTCTGGATTATGAATTCCTAGAAATACAGATCGATAATATAACTTTTATTCTTTATCGGAAGCATAGATAGAGAATAAATTGGGCTCCCACTAACCTATATGAAAACTGACTATTACTTAAATTTGACACTTCATTGACTTAGTCAAGACTTGACTATTTAGTCAATTTTATTTTAAGTAATAAGTTTAATACTATAAACTTGAATTTTTTACTATTCATAAAACTTAACTGGATTTTTATCAAATCCCAATTCCAAAACTTGGAATTTACTAGTTTTATAAATACTGATATTATCAACGTCATCTGTGATAATATCCTAAATTCCCCTTTTAAAACATATGAGTAATTTGATCTTGACTACAATATACTTGTTATAATCATATTACTCGTAAATGTTTTATTCCAAAACACATTCCTATAAAATAGTACTTTGTGTGTTTTTTGACAGTTTTCATATATTACTTCGAATTACTAAATTTTGAAGTATATTTGTTAGTGTGGTAGACAATATCTAGGATCAACAAATTGAATCAAGTCTATCTTGACTTAGGTTCAAGGCAAAATTAGATATATATAAATCAAGACAATAATTTTAAATTTAAAATACCAAAATCCCATAAATTTAAAAACAACCAATATTTCAAAACTATCCAAAATAAAATGTTTTAAAATAATCTTAAAATGTCTTGATAATATCTAAAAGAAATCTTGTCTGATCCTCAGGACCCGGGCACTTCATTTCTCCTGATCACCTGCAATCATACATTTGCTCTAGGTGTCAGTTAACTTGTAAATTAACAAGTAGTAATGATAAACTGAAGCAGTCATAAAACGTCCTAGGTGTTTATACCTGTTTCATGACGCTTCGGGCAATTGTGTCTCCAATGTCCGACCTCATGACACGTAAAGCATCGATTCTCGGCCTTCGCTTTGTTGACTTTGACCTTTTTGCCCTTGCCCTTGCCCTTTTTATTGTCAACGGCCTTCGGTACACTCTGGCTGACCTGAACCTGGTCCTTGCCCTTGCTGGTGTTCCTTTGCCCGCTTTTCTTCTTCACTCCTCCATCCCTGACCATCAGAACATCTTTGGTCTTGGTCCCCGTCCCCATACTTTGTTCAGCAGTTTTTATCATGGAGTGCAATTCAGCTATGCTCCTTTCCATGTTGTTCATGTTAAAGTTCATCACAAACTGCTTGTAATCATCGGACAATGAATTGAGTATGGTATCCGTTGCCAACTGCAACGGAACTGGGTGACCTAACCTCTCTAGGTGGTCAAGTAGCCTCTTCATTTTCATGACGTGGGCACTGACAGAGGTCCCCTTGGCCATCTTGCACGCATTCAGAGCCCTCGTGGCATCATAACGCTCTGTGCGAGCTTGCGTTTGGAACATGTCCCTCAGCTGGCGGATCATGTCGTAAGCATTAGTGTTCATGAGCCCTGTTTGTAGTTCTGGGCTCATAGTCGCAAGCATCAAGCAGCCAACATCCAGCAAATCATCCGAACGCTTTTGATAAGCATTTCTGATTGCCGTACTGGCATTTGCTGGTGGGGCCTCACCTAGAGGTTCTTCTAGGACATACCACTTTCTCTCGTGCCTGAGCACAATCTGGAGATTGCGTTCCAGTCGAGAAAATTTGGACCAGTGAGTTTGTCCTTTTCTAGGATCGAGCGAAGAGAAAGGTTATTGGTGTTGGTAACCGTGTTTGCCATCTACACATTTAAAAACTTGGTTTTAGTACCTTTGAATAAACGGTTCCGAATAAATATCAATAAACCCTAAAATGATAAATATCGGACTAGGATCCTTATTTCATACGTCCTGATGCGCGGTTTGCTCACGCCCCACCAGGCCCGTACTATTTCGGTAGGTAAGGACTTTTACCAATCATATCTAACTGACATGACTCCTAGATCTTTTCGGGACATCGGATAAAACCGTACATGTTTTAGTCCCTCTTAGTGCTCTTTGGCCCGGTACCACCCGGTGAATTGTAACAATTACCAAAATAGATCTTACCATTTTGAACTGGATGTACTCTGGTCGGTACCACCCGATATCGCAGAGTCTTTTCATCCCCTTCAGTTTGGGGTTTGAACGTGGGTGCTAAAGGTTCGACTCCTTCGAGCCCCAACGTACCTTACGCCAAAGGTGTCCACAAATGGGTTGCACTACTGATCTATGATTTTATGGGTTTTAACTAAGTTTTTGAAAAACTTTAAATTTCCAGTATTTTTAAAATCGCTATTAAAAGCTGATTGTCTTAAAGGCATTTGTTGTTCTAAAACTAACTGTTTTAAGAAACAACCGATGTTTAAAACTAACTGTTCTAAAACTTACTTGCTAATAAAACTAACTGTTTTAAAAGCATGCCTCTTATAAGAAAACAATCTTATAATGGTTTTAAAAATAATTTTACCATCTAAAAAGTTCATAAAATGGTAATTTTAGTTTTTTAAAACCAACCTCGTGATATAACTAGTTTTATAAAATAAGACCTAATTTTAAAAAACATTTGATAAAACCTAAGCATGTAATATCAGTAATCACGAGCAAGCATAATAATCACAATCATGCAGTCAAAGAAACAAAACAAACAATTATTGATTTGCCAATTAATTCCTAAAGGACCAAAAATGACCTAAAACTATTTTCTTCCGATCTCCCCGCGTGGCTCCGATCTCCTTGCGTAGCTCCCACTGGCCTCGGCATCTCTTGACGGAACTCCGGGAAAAGAAAAATCTATCCTAAAGGTCATTTTGCAAGTATCCAGGGTTGAAAGTGGCACCCAGGTTTCTCCAAATAGATTAAGTGTCTAAATTGGCAATCTCTATAATTACTATATATATATATATATATATACTAAGCTGATGTATGTATATAAACATTTATCCAAGCAAGTTTTATAGAGCAATAAAGCATATAAAATAAAGCATTAAACAATCCTAGATCTGTTAAAATTATTTCGTTTATCACAAACCATGCGTTCTGACTGATTTATAAAATCAAACTATTTTATAAATCTAAACTGATATTTTAGTCTAAAATTGATTTTTTATAAAATCCCCAAGATTTATAGACTATAAATCTTATTTTATAAACTATAACCAATTTTCCAAAACATCCACTTTTATTAACTTAATTAAACCGACTGTTCCGAACGAACTTGTCGGAACATTAAACACTAGCCCGTGAACCGTGTCATTTATTCGATCAGACAGTCGAAAAAGACATCGGGCTAATTTGACCAAAACTGGTCAAAACAAATTGGTTTAATAAAACTCAATTTTATAAATTTGTTAAGAATTAAATCCCTTAAAACAATTTTATGAAATTAGTCTTGGGAAAAAGCCTAAAACCCGATAAACCTAATTGGGCCTATAACGTGGCCCAAAAGTCCATGGTTAAGCCCATTATCAAAAACGATAAGTTTTGGGCTTGGTTACCGCAAACTCGGTGACAATTGGTAAAACCAAAGTGCCGCCATTGTCATCCACCATCCGCGGTACGTGATTTGGCCGCCGAGCAACCATCGACCATCGCTGTCGCCGGCTATTGTGCGACGACAGCAGTAGCGAGGACGCCACCACCGCCGCCGCTTGCGGTTGGTGATCGAACAACAACACCACCATCACCGCAATCGGTGTGGTGATCATCACACTATATCGCCACCACCACCGTGATCGGTGGACAACAACAAACCCACCACCGCAACTACCGTTACCGGCGATCAAACAACAAAAACCACCATGCCGCTGCCGCCACTAATTGTGACAACCGGCGTGGTTTAACACCACCGCCGCCACCATTCGGTGGCTTCTGGTGGTTCCGAAAGCACCACCGCCACCACAGGATGGCTATCGCCACCGCTGTGGTGCGATTTCCGGCCAAAACATCTACGATTACCACCGCCAAGGCGGCTGAGGCGGATTGGAAAACCGGCGAGGCCGATTGAACATCGGTGAGGCCGATCGGATCATCGGCGAGGCCGATTATGGTGCGGTTTGGCCTATGGTCTAGCCACCGAGGTTCGGTTATCGACCGAGACTACTAACCGCCGCTATCCACCGTCGCTTGCGGCTTCTGGTGGTTGTGGTCCTCTCGGCCCACCACCAGACTCGTGGTTGCGGCTTCGAATAGCAAAACGCCACCGCTGCCGCTAGGCTAGGCCGTGAGGCAGCCAGCGGCTCGGCGGTCGATCGACGAACACACCGCCGCCACTGCTTGTCTTCCGACAGCAGCGGTCGATCACCGTGGCCACCACCGAACTGGTTGTTCGGCCGCGGTTCAGATCACCTTTATTCGATGATCGGGTCATGGTTCGTGGTTTCTTATGGTGATCTATGAGATAAACTAAAAAATTTTAACGAATCTTATCAATTATCAGATAAAGCAATTTTATGCAAACAGATAAAATCAGGTTTATCAGATAAAACAATTTTATGTAAACAGATAAAATTCAGGATTATCAGATAAAACAATTTTATATAAACAGATAAAATTCAGCAAACTGATAAAACTTAAAACAGATAAAGATTTAATCTTTTAAGCAAACTGATAAAAGTTAAAGCTTTATACAAACAGATAAAGATTTAATCCTTACCCAAAACTGATAAAGATTAAAACAGATAAAGATTTAATCCTTACACATAAACTGATAAAGATTAAAACTTTATACAAACAGAAACGAGATAAACAATAAGAAAAATCAATGGCTCTGATACCACTGTTGGGTTTTTCGGTTGATCTCGGACCAAACTGGTTCGAGTCACGGTTCGGAAAAACAAACTGTTAATTCGAACATCAAACCAAACTGGTTTGATCAGCGGAAGCATAAACGTGTATAAAACCCGAAATGGCACATGATCGTTATTGTTTATAGTCATATAATCCGGGGTTTAGAAAGCTTACCTGAATTGCTTGAGCTTGATCCACCCGTGATGAACCTTACGAACAGATCTTCTAGCCGATCAACAACTCCGAATTCCCGAACACCCGAACAAAAACCGAACTTCCTTCGGCTTGATTGTTGGCGTCGATTACGAGGGAGAGAGAGAGAGAGAGATTCTAGGTTTCTATGGTTGTGGGAATTGATTATTGGAATCAATGAATATGAATGAAAAAGGGTTTGCCTTAACCGAATATTTATACTGATACAAACAGTATCTGTATCATATTCTGTTTCCTTTTTCCAGTAATTATCCATAAATAATTCTTTCTTCTTCACTAAGAAAGATTTATTCCATATATACAACTAATATATTAGTCAGGATAATTACCATATATAACAAATATTAATTAAAACCAGTTATATATTTATTTAACTAATAAATATATAATCCCTGTTTAATTAATAATAGAAACCTTTAACTTTGGAGTTTCTTACAGAAAACACCCAATAGATTTATAATTGACTATTATAAGTCTTTTCTCTCTATACTGGAGTTATTTTACTTGTTCGTTTTACAGGCCTCACAAGTGTGACCCTCAAGTGTCTTATAACATTGGATGTGTAGTCTGGTTTGTCAACTTCTGCACATAATTACTAACAATATAAATATAAACAAAACTTTATCCAAGTTATACATGGTCATGTTCAAATGTGAATTCAATTTTGGTTGTGAACGTGAGAACGAATCTCAGCCACACATCTTCGGTTACGGTAGATGCGATCACGGAGGATTGACGCGATTCATGGGAGGGTAGAGATTATTAAAGAGGGGACCAGTCAAAGTCGCGTTTATTGACCGGATGAGTGTCTGAGATTCGTCCTCATGTTCACATTTGGACGTGTTGGATCTGTTGGCGGCTTATTGACCGGAAAGTTCAAATGTGAACTCAGGGGGCGTTTGGTTCATTTCAAGGAATGGGAATGAAAATGAAAATTGGAATGCAGGAGAATGGGAATAGGAATGAACATTGCATTGACGCTGTTTGGTTAACCCCCTATAATCAATGAAAAATTGCTTCATATAAAAAAAGTATGTTTTTCCAACTTGAAAATACAAAAGATGTGTCATTTAACATCCATAGATGGAACAATGCATGAAAAAAAGAACTAAGTAGAAATAAAAAGTTCATTTCCCCTAATTTAGTCAGGAATAGAAATTAATGGATCTACAGGAATCATTCCATTATATAGTATCAAACCAAACAGCAGTTTTCATTATCATTTTCATTCCTGACCCCTCAATACCCCCAACCAAACGCCCCCTCAATTCTAGTTGTGAACATGAGGATGAATCTCAGCCATTCATCCGGTCAATAAAGGCGGCTTTGATCGGGCCCCCTCCTTTAATAATCTCCACCCTCCCATGAATCGCGTCAATCCTCCGTGATCTCGTCCACCGCAACCGAAGATGTATGGCTAAGATTCGTCCTCATGTTCACAACCAAAATTGAGTTCACATTTGAACCTAACCCTATATACATACGTATATATATAGGTGAAAGTTCAATTGCAAACCACTTTTTCATTGTGAATGTGAGGACAAACGATAGCGCGCGACACGTGGCAAAAAAAAATCTGACACACGCGACCTGTCCCGCGACTTATGTTATTCAGTCTGAATAATAGTTTTATTCAGACTGAATTACACTAAGTCGCGGGCTTTTTGGTTACAAGTCGCGCGTGTCACTCTGAATTCCAGCGACTTAGTGTTATTCATACTGAATAACGCTTTATTCAGTCTTAATAATAGTGTTATTCATACTGAATAACACTAAGGAGCTGTTTACTAACGACTTAATGGTCTTAATGGGACATTTTGGCTTAATCGCGCAGACATAGAGGGTGTTTACTAAGGGCTTAATGGCACAGTAAGGGGCTTAATCGCACAGCCCATAAACCCTCTCTTGTCCCCATTAAGACATGAGTTGGACATTTATACCCTTTATTTTTTAATAAGGAAAAACCCTAGCAACTCCTATCACATTCACGCCTCTTTCACTGAAATCAACAGCCGCCTAAAATTCTCTCTGGCCATCTGCTGCCGTCGCCGGCCACCTGCTGTCGTCGCCGTCGCCGCTCTGAACTCGCCAACCACAACCACGATCTGCCGTCGCCGTCGAGTTCTTCTTGTCGCCGGCCACATCAAGGTTTTCCTCCTTTTTGCTTGTTTGTTTTTTCAATGCATAATCGTAGTTTTTTTCTTCTTTTTTGTAAAGCCTTTTCCATTCTTTTGTGTAAGATTGTTTGCTTGTTTGTTGTTTATTTTATATTATATAGTAGATTGTCAGGGCCGGTCCCGAAATTTTGGATGCCCATGGCGAAAGGTCAAAAAATGCCCCTTTAGTATGCAAACGAAAAGACCAAACAACAATTTAAAGGGGTTGGGAACCTAGTCAAGCTAGGTGGCTCATCCCCACGTTGGGTTTTTATTAATTGAAAGAAAAAAATACAACGGAAAATAACCTCACATAGATTGAGCAATTTCTTCTTGTCTTCCAGAACAGAAAGATTGAATAGAAAGCAGGTCAATTGACGAGCAATTGGCAGAAATTGGTGGTTGATTTGTTCCAATGGTTCAGTTTTATACTTCAATAATCGCATTCAGTGTAATTTATAGCAGGCCAAAATTGATTTGGTATCCATATATGAAGCGCTCACAAGTCACACCCATAGTAAAATTAGGACCAAAATCCCAAAATTGAACCTACTAATAAATACTTGAACTTGTAAAAGTGATGCCCTTGGGCTAAATGATGCCCTAGGCCGTCGCCCCTTTGGCCTATCCCCAGGGCCACCCCTGTAGATTGTTTGTCGTAGATTGTTGTCGGCCACATCATGGATTATTTTTTGTCATAGATTGTTTTTTATTTTATTTTTTATTCTTATAAACAGATGTTACTTGGATGGATTATTGTGTATTTTAATTGTTTTTTTACTTGATGGTTTTTAATTATAGATTATTTTAATTTGGTTCTATTTGTTAAATTTTGTTGACGATTGTTAGATTAGTTGATGATTTATGTTGTTTACTTGATGATTGTTAGATTGCTTGATGATTAGTTGGATGTATCTCAATGGGGTACTAATAGCACTACATATATGGCTACTTTACGTGATGAAATTGCCAATAGTTTGGTTAATCACGATTAAACTTGAAGTATTTGTGTTTGGACTTTGTTACTTAATGTTGGAACTATGATTTTTAAGTACTTTATAAATTTATGTTTTCAATTTTGGATTATATTAATGACTTTATGTTTTGAATTTTTAAATGTGTGTTTCAGATATATAATTTTGCTTAATAAATAAACAACAATATATAAAACAGCTTATAATTCATAGTCAGGGGTAAATTGGTCATTTCTGACATTCAGACTATTGATTCAGTTGAAAAGGTAAACACCAGCATCAATTTATCCAGACAGAAAAATTTATCCAGACAGACAAATTTATCCATACAGACAGACAGACAGGATTTGGTAAACAGCCCCTAAGTCGCTGAAATTTCAGAGCGACACGTGGTGCGCTCTCGTTTGTCCTCACGTTCACAACAAAAAGTGGTTTGTATTTGAACCCACCCCTAATATATATATATATATATATATATATATATATATATATAGAAAAGTTCAAATGTGAACCATTTTTTCATTGTGAACATGAGGACGAATCTCAGCCACTTATCCGGTCAATAAAGACGGCTTTGACCGATCTCCCCCCCCCCCCCTTTAATAATCTCTACCCTCCCATGAATCGCACCAATCCTCTGTGATGGTGTCCACCGTAATCGAAGATGTGCGGCTGAGATTCGTCCTCACGTTCACAGCCAAAATTGAGTTCACATTTGAACCTGATCTTATATTATATATATATATATATATATATATAGATATATATTATTAGGTTCAAATGAGAAGTGCTAAAAAAAATAAGAAGTAGAGAAGTGATCTACACCACTCATCCGGTCAATAAAGGCGGCTTTGACCGGGTCCCCTCCTCTAATAATCTCTACCCTCCCATGAATCGTGTCAATCCCCCGTGATCGCGTTCACCGTAACCGGTCAAAGCCACCTTTATTGATCGGATGAGTGGTGGAGATCACTTCTCTACTTCGTATTTTTTTAGCACTTCTCATTTGAACCTTTCTCTCTCTCTCTCTCTCTCTCTCTCTCTCTCTCTTATATATATATATATATATATATATATATAGGGGTGGGTTCAAATGTGAACCACTTTTTGGTTGCGAACGTGAGGACAACCGAGAGTGCGACACGTGGCGGTTGACTAGGCGCCACGTCAGGTCCACGACGGATGACTAGGTGCAATTCATGGGAGTACATTGAATTAAAGAGGGAACACTTAAAGCCGCCACGTGTCGCGCTCTCAGTTGTCCTCACGTTCACAACCAAAAAGTGGTTCACGTTTGAACTTTCCTCTCTCTCTCTCTCTCTATATATATATATATATATATTAGTGGTGGTTTGGATGGTTGGGTTGGATTGAACTAGACTAACATAATTTCAACCCTCTTGATCGTGATTTGACGGGCAGGTTTAATTGAATGTTAGCGGATTGGGTTGTGCGGCTTGAGGTTTTTGTTCTCCTTAGTCAAATAGGGATAGTCAAATGGTGATATGAATGCAATCATGTTGTTATTGATTTATTTACCGTTGTATGTTTGAAAGCCACAAAGCTCTCTTTTGTCAATTTGGGAGTCAAGGGTGGTAATCGATTACATGTTTGGATTGATTATGAATCAAGTTCAAGGATGTTGGAGGTTAGATAGAGTACTGTATTTGTGTATCTTGAGTCATTCGATCCGTTTCTATCTGAATGACTCGATTTGCCAAAGATTTGGCTCGAAAGTGAGTGGTTTTTTGTGGGATTAAGTTCATCAAATGAGACTCCTCAAAACTCATTATAATCTTGAAGATTTAAAACAAGGCGTAGCATCGATACATTCTGGACATTGGAGCAATTGGTTTTTAAAAAAGAAAGGAAAAAAAGAAAATGAGATCAAGATTCACAAGATAAATGATTGTGTTATGAGGATTATTTCTGCCCTCATACTTTGGATCGGATTAGGAGCTCTAGGAAGCTTTACCGGTACGTTTATGTGGACAATACATGCAAATAAATGATTGATTGCCCTCGAAGGATATGCTACAAAACCTAAGTGAATGATAAAGCATCAACAAACGAGAAGAAATAACTAAGGGGGCGTTTGGTTCGCGGAATGGAATTCGATAGAATTGGAATTGATTGAAGAATTTGACTTTAAAGGAATTGGAATGGAATTATAAAAGGTAAGGTGAACAAAAACATAACCGAAACCAGAAAAACGAGAAACCAAAACCAATAAACGAAAGCCGAAAAAACCAAACCGAAATCGAAAATGTTCGGTTTTGGTTTTGGTTACGGTTACCATCTCGACCGGGGAAAACCAAAACCGAAAAAAAACGAGAAACCAAAACCGAAAAACCGAACCAAAAATTGAAAACGATTCGGTTTTGGTTTCCATCTCGACCGAGAAAACCGAACCGAAACCCAAAAAAACGAGAAACCAAAACCGAAAATGGTTCGGTTTTGGTTTTGGTTTCCATCTTGACCGGAAAAAACCAAACCAAAACCGGGGGAAATAACGAGAAACCAAAACCGAAAAATTAAAAAAAAAAACGAACTGAAAGTCGAAAACGGTTCGGTTTTGGTTTCCATCTCGACCGGAAAAAACCGAACCTACTCGGTTTCCCCCAAGACCGAACCAAATCAAACCGGACCAGTTTGAATTTTTGATATATATATATATAACTTGATTATTTAATTATGTAATTATTTAATAAATGAAAACAAAACCCGAAAACCGAGACCAAACCGAACGGTAAAAGGATTTGGAATGAGACAACAATAGATTGAGATGAAAAATCCATAGACGGAGAAAACGATAGGGAAGATGTATGATTCCAATGAATTCCATAGGATATGGCTTGAAATGGTAAATTCCGTGATCTAAAAAAATTTGAAGGAATTTGAAGGATTCCTTAGTTTTCATTCTATGAACCAAACAAGAATATGAAATTTTTTCTGTGGAATTTGTCATTCCAATTTGCTAGTCCATTAGATATTATTTCTTGAGAATTGTAAATGGATTTTAATTAGTTTGTGGTGATCTTGTGTAACTTTGTTGTTGTTATTGTGTTAGTATGTTTCAAACATGAAACACTCTGAATCTAGTGTTTTTGTTTGTTTGTTTTTAGTTATGTTTATGAACAAGATATGAGCTTTGTTTAGCCTTTATTGCAAAGTAATTTTTTTATTGAGATATTTACCAAAACATTTATATTTTATTAAGAACAAAAATATATAGAGGGTTAAGTTGGTAATCTTTTGTAATTTAGAATTTCCATTAAAATGGTTACCAAAAAACCATATTTCAGTATGCACTATATCATACAAAACAACATAATTATTTCGACCATCTAACCATTCAGCATCAAATCATTCAAAAACCGTCATACAAGAAACAACTCATACATTTTTTTGTCCTTGTGGTTTGTTGAATATTGCTATTTTCTTTCTCATGTCCCTATGGTTTACAATCCGTTGCTTTTTTCTTGTCACTTCGATTTAAAATTTATTGCTTTTTCGTTCTCTTTGGTTTACCTTTAATTGTTATTTCCATCCATTATAAGCCGATAGTTTGTGGTTAAGAATCATTTACATGTTTCATTCATGTGGTTAGAGATTTTTTTAAGGGTCAAGTACATGGGGGTGTATCAAACTTGTCACGTTTTATCATTATATGTATCCAACTTTAAAAATTACCAATTAATGTACTGAACTTGCTAGAATTGCTATTGTGTATATCCAACTTTAGAATTAAACCACAAATTGGTAATTCTAGCAATGAAAAGAGTACACACAATGGCAATTCTAGCAATGGTTGGGTATACACAATGGCAATTCTAGCAATGGTTGGGTATACACAATGGCAATTCTAGCAAGTTCAATACATTAATTGATAATTTTTAAAGTTGGGTACATACAATGATAAAACGTGACAAGTTTGATACATCCCCATATACTTAACCCTTTTTTAATGGTTGTTCTTTTTTTTTTTTAAATACGACAAAATGTGCTCTTATAGCTGCATTGTTAGCAAGTTACATGTGTTGTGTTGCATTTTATATTGGGTTTAGGTCCTTGTGGTTGCATTTTTATAATAAGTTTAAATTGTTTCATTAAGAACCCAACTCAATGTAATTTACCCTAATTGTAATGAGTTATCTCTAAGTTACAAACTATAGACGAAATTATAGTTTAAAAATACATTGATGAAAATCACAAATTGAAATGAACTTGATAGTCGTTGTTCGGCTTGTAATGTTAAACTTGATTGTTGGTGTAGCATCTCCTTAGTGGCTTTTGTTTAGCTTCTGTACTTTTTTTACTAGTTTCTTGCTAGCTTGCCTTAATAAATTTGGTTCTTTGACAGGAATGATGGCCTTGCCGAAGCTCTTCGTCTTAGTTCCTTTTTTTTTTTTTTTGCTTATAAAAAAACAATTTGAAATAAATCACATTGATCAAAATCGTAATTTACTGTAAGATTCTAAAATAAAGTTTATATTTTTTTTATGATCCATTAATGATGGTCGCAATGTTTGGTTGGATCCATTCTTTGGTCGGTGAAAGCTATGGCCCCCACTTTTGGGTTTCCTTTATTATGGGGGTCATATCATGTTCCTAAATTATTATAGGCAAATTTAAGAATATGTAACATCTCTTCATTGATCTTATTTTAATGTTCCAAAACATAATTTTTAGGTTTTTTTTTTTTTTTTTTGAAGAGGTATCCCAAACCACATTGGGCCCAGACTAATCCTCTGGCAATTTTGGGCCGAAGCCCGACTGCTAAAGCATGGTAAAAAGAAGTTGGTTTATAAGTTAGTCGATAAGATAACTTATAAGTTAGTACATATTTGAATGGATCATAAGCTAGTTTATTGAAAAATTCGAGTAGGATTTTAAAAGCTTTTTGTAGCTTTTTCCAAATATACGCTAATTAATATTAATTATTATACCCTAAGATACTCTTTTAGTTATTTTACATACGCATAAGCTACTTTTGTCAAACATAATTTGTTCATAAGCTAGTTTATCAACTACCAGTTAGTTTATCAGCCATCAGCTAGCTTATCAGCTAGTTTGTCAAACATAGCCTTAATTTAAAGTATTTTACTTTAAATTTTAGATTATGACATTTCAAATATTTAAACTAAAAAAGTTAGACATAAAGAGGTTTGAGATAACACATTTTAGATTCCTATTTTAAAACTAAATTTCCCGAAACCTTTCCAAATATTTAAATCTTAGAGAACTTTTAGATTCCTATCCTAAAACTAAATTTCCTATTCTTAAAATCTTAGAGAATTTTCAATGGCTTTGTTAAAATAGAAAAAAAATGAAGTTTTATTCTCTAATTTCTTAAATACATTGTTATATTATATTCTATAATAAAAAACCTTAAAATTTTGTATGTTCAAAGAAATTCTATAAAACTTGATAGTAGGAATGATGAAATAGTTATTTTATTTAATCTAAATAATGAGCATCTATCATTTATAATTAGTTCTTTTAAAATGCAATTAAGATGATTACTTTATTTAATTGTATCAAAAATATAAATTATAATTAATATTTAGCCCAAAATTTAAACGTAAAGCCCAGCAAGAATCCATGCTTAATTATAGCTTAGCCCAAAGGTTATACTTATGATATCAAAGCTTTATAGAATGCGACAATAAAAATAATTACTTTACTGTTTATTATTGGAAAAAGTTTACAAAGTTTAAATCTCTAAACTAATTTTTAAAATAAAAGAAATTATTAAACTTTCTTATTGAGTTAAGTTCCGGTGAGACCAAGCCTTTTTGGTGAGACCGGTGAGACCAACATATTTTACTTGAAACTTCACATCAAAACATTTGTGAAGGTAAAAGAAATTGAATATTCATCGTTAAAACCTACTAAAAAACACTATTGAAAAAAAAATTCCAAAAAAAGCTTAAAAAACGAAACCTTCACAGCAGTTTTTTTTGTGAAAGTTCGCATTATATATATGTAACCTTCACAGAACTTGAGCTGTGAAGGTTTCGTTTTTTAGCTTGTTTTCGACATTTTTTTTGCATCGAAAGTGAATTTTAGGTCTGCGTATTCGAGCTTTATGTACATTCACGGTGTTTTTTTGTGAAGTTTCATACGTTAGGTATTGGTCTCACGTTGTCTCACGGTAACAGCTTGGTCTCACGTGATCCTAAGTCCTTTCTTATTTGAATGAAAAAGCCATTAAAGTTTCCTATTTTAAATGAATAAATCTCTTAACAGTTTTTTCAATAAAATAAATTATTGGATTTTTAAAAGTTTGCTACTTATAATCATTTAATAACTTTGTTATTCAAAAAGATAATTTAAAAACACTTAACCATTCAAATTAGAATACTTCGTTAGGGTTTTTTAAACTTTTCTCTTTATTATCAGAAAAGTTAGGCATTGTTAAGTAAGCAGAAAGTAGCTTATAAAGTGGCTTAGTTTTTTGTGTACATGTTTAGTTGGACAAAAAATAGCTTCTAAGAGCATTTCCAACACCTTCTAAACTCATTTTTTTCTGTCTCCAACAGCTTTTCTATTTTAAAGAATCTATCATCACTTATATTATTAAAATACACATTATATTTATTATCTCAATAAACTTTTAAATAACTAATTAAACCATTGATGGATAGATTAAAAACATTTCTCTCTCTTCATATAGAGATTAATATAGAGATTTTAGAGAAATCTCTATATTTAGAGAAAACTTTAATTTTTTCTATTTTAGCAATTGGTTTAGCAATGCTGTTGGAGCACTTTAGTAGAAAAAAATCATTTTTTTCTATTTTAGCAATGCTGTTGGAGATGTTCTAAGCAGTTTTTTGATAAGCTATTTTGAGGTAGCTTTTTGTAGCTTTTTTCCAATTATATTTTATACTCCTATTAACATTAATTATTATATCATTTTTCGTCATTTTATATACTCATAAGCTTGTTTTTGACAATCATAATTTATTTATAAATTAGTTTATCAACTACTAGCTAACTTATCAAACAACAATTTGTTTATCAGCTAAAATAAAATCAAATAATATGTTTTGAAAGTAATGGTTTTAAATTTGATCGAGATTTTTTCAAACCGTCTTAACTAGTTTAGGTTATGTACCTATCAACCAAATAACTTCAATGCCCGTGCGTCTATGCTACCCAAAGTATATTGGCGTCTCTATCAATTTTTGTTCTAGAAAAGAACATAAGTTTTTCATCATAGTTATAATTATGTATTTAAATTAAAAATATCTACAAGTTAAATTTGTACGACTTTAGAACTACTTATAAGGATCGTTTATTTTTTAAAAGTTACTTCTTAGAACCTCTTAAGTATGAAAACTAGGAGGTTCACAGACTTAAGAGCGTTTGTTTTCTTTTTAAGAAAAAAGCCTTAAACCTCCCATCCTCCTTTGGAAGTTTAAGAAGTGCATCATTTACCTTTTATTTTTTAGACATGAATTTAAACTTCATACATCTTAAACAACAAACGACACTTTAGAGGCGCCAAATATATGTAGAGGTTAATGGGTCTCCTATCCTCGCTTAAGTGCTTTGATGTAATGACATACAGTGGTACAGTACCACTATTAAGTTAAGATGTGATCGTTATGGTTTGCTGTGCGACACAATGGGATATTGTGGTTAGAAAGTTGATAGGTTGTAACAACATATCGAAACATAAATTTGAGTTTTGATGCTCAACAACAATGAACTAAACCCCTCTATAGTAATTTGTCGAAACTTTAATTGAATTTTTGTGTTTTGTGTTGTATTTTGCAACTATAACCAACTTTTAGTTTATCATTAAGGTAATATTTTGTACTACCTTTACAAAAAAAAAAAAAAAAAAAAAAAAAAAAAAAAAAAAAAAGATACGTCCCTAACTATGTAACTATATATGCTAGAGTAAATGCATTCTTGGTCCAAGTGCCATGCATATTGTTAATACTGAAGTAGCTAAACCGAATTAGTTACAACGATTGTATGAATTTTGTTATGACTTAGATCCCTCCTCTAACGGATCTGTTAACTTAAGAGAGGTTTTGTTGTTTTTACTTCTTTTTTATCTTTCACAACCTCGAGCATTTAATTGCATCCTCTCCGGTGATACCTACGACAACCATCTTCTGCAAAAATACCTTCATCCGTCATACGATTAATAATATTGATTGTCCCTTCATATGAACAAAGTTTGCATATTCCAATTATGATGAAGTTATACATCAAGAGATTTACCTTTTTCCCTCGGCCAACCATTTCATCCCTCAATTTAAAAGCCGTAGAGCATCTCAATAAGATTCCACAAACTTTAACTTTTTTTCAAGATAGAAGAACCAAAAGTCAAAATCTACAAAAAGAAATTTACCTTCATCTTCAATATTATAAACTTATGATATTTCAGTCATCTATTAGTTTATTATTTCTCTCTCCTAATGTTTGTTTTTAGAGTTTCCTATTAGGCTGCACGCACCGGTATGTGGGTTGGGTGCGGGTAGGAGGGAAGTGAAGCCGGCGGCTTGAAGGGGTTGGGTGCGCAGCGCTTGAAGCCGGCGGGTTGGCAGCAACAACGGGTTGGGAGAGCCGTTGTCAAACGACTCTCTCCAACGGATATATTTTTTTTTTCTTTTTTTTTCTTTTTCATTTAATACCTTCTATATATATATACCCTCCATACACAACATATACACATACCCAACCAAATATCTTACACAAATTTCTTCATCCTCCAACCAAATTTCTTAACTACTCTCTTCTACATACATCCACAATGGCACAACCCGATTATTTGAACGATTCATCATCCACGGATACCGACGAAGACTGGGAACAAGATGCGCAAATGTTTGCGCATCTTGTCCAACAAGCAAACGCATCATCATCGATTCCTCGTTCGAAGGCCCCTAACATAGACAGGGGTCGGGTAGAAGCTAACGCAAGGCTAATGGCGGACTACTTTGACGATAACCCGACGTACCCGGAGAAGACGTTCAAGCGACGTTTTAGGATGTCGAGAAATCTATTCACACAAATAGTCTATGATTTATACACACGGTACCCATATTTCCAACAATAGTACGATGCTATGGGGTTGTCGGGTTTGTCCACACACCAAAAGTGTACGGCGGCAATTCGGCAACTGGCGTATGGAATAACCGGTGACGCATGGGATGACTACGTCCGCATGGGAGAGTCAACGGCACGCAAGTGTCTAAACCACTTCGTTGAGGGAATTATACAAATGTATGGAAAAGTATATTTACGCAAGCCGACTTACGAAGATATTCAGCAGTTGTACGCCGCGCACGAAGACCGTCACGGATTTCCCGGCATGCTCGGTAGCATTGACTGCATGCATTGGGAATGGGCGATGTGTCCGGTTGCATGGCAAGGTCAATACCATCGAGGCGATAAACCGCATCCGTCAATCATTTTAGAAGCGGCGGCCTCCCAAGACGCATGGATTTGGCACGCATTCTTTGGTTGTCCCGGTGCCATGAACGACCTAAACGTGCTCAATCATTCGCCCATCTTCGAAGATGTGTATAACGAAAGAGCACCCGACCGAACTTTTCAAGTAAATGGGGCCACCTACAAGCACGGATATTATCTCGGGGATGGGATATATCCGGAATGGGCTACTTTTGTCAAAGCGTTTTCCTATCCGGAAGACGATAAACGAATTAAGTTTAAGGGAGCGCAAGAAGCGGCACGTAAAGATATCGAACGAGCTTTCGGCATTATCCGTAAACGTTGGAATATAATCAAACAACCGTCTCGCTTCATGGAGATACCTACGATGCGCAAAGTTATGTACGCGTGTATCATATTACACAATATGATACTCGAAAACAAAAACAAGGCCATTTGTGTTGTCCCGAACGATATTCCGGATCCACCTAACCCGCAACTCACTGAGGAGCAACGTATGGTGAATATTTTCCAAGTGAGAAACTCAACTATTCACCATAATCTTCGGGCGGATTTAGTGGAACATATTTGGAACCTCGATATTGATTTTTAGTTTTTTTATTAATGTTATGTAATTTTTTTATTAATGTTATGTAATTTTTTTATTAATGTTATGTAATTTTTATTAATATTAGAATTTAAAAATTATTTTTAACAATATTATTTATTTAATTATATTATTTAATTAAATGAAATAAATAAATAAATTGAAAAGTGAGAGGGTTGGGAGGGTTGGGTGTGTGGTGTAGAGGGTTATGGGAGGGTAAAGAGAGGGTTGACCAAAATCTGATGTGGAAGCTGATGTGGCATTCAAAAAGTGAGTGGGTTGAGAGGGTTGGAAAGCTTGGGTGCGTGTAGCCTTAGTGAGTAGTCATTTTTTGGTAGTTCCATATTTGGAGAGAAAACCCTTCTATCTTCTACAGTTCTACTTTCCTCATTTGAAAGATAGGGAAACTATTGGAGCAAAATATTGGTTCAAAATCCATGCTTTCTAATTTTTCATTATGTTAGAGAAGTTGTTGATATATGGTATAGAAACACATGATTTGATATCAAAACTTTTATATTCCAAAAATCTTACAACAAAACTAAGCTGATTACAACGAAAAAATGTGTAAACATTACAGCAAACCTAAACTAGATACAATATAAAGAACTTTACATCAAACCTAATTTAAATACAACAAAAAATAACGAACATATTATCAAACCAAGAAGAAACCCTAACTTTTTGAGATAGAAAGTTAGAGAGAGACGACAAGTTTAGAGAGAGATATAAGAGCTCCGTCTCAATCAGTGAAAAGGAAAAATGATGTATTCTTAAATATTCTGAGCCAATAACTCATTTACATATGAATTAGTAATTGCATCAGCTAGTCCTTCCTTGAATCCTAATTGCTCCGCTACCCTTGCTTCATGCTACCCTATCAACGCTATCCTCCAACTTTTACGCACATTTGATGCGACATGAGATAGGATACGAACAAGAACTGATAGTGGATGGAACAAAAATGCTATTTTTTTAAACTAAAGAGTTACTAATATTTAATATATAATCCTAATATAGTATTTGTATTAATGTCACAACTATCTATCGCAAATGGCACCATAGTCAACGACCACTTGTAGCCATCGTCAACCACCATTTACCACTTCCACTACATCCTTCTCCACCACCTCCACAAATATCGTCTACCATCGACTACCATCCTCCATTGCCACCAACACTACCATCGTTCCCACCACCACCTATACATCATCCACATCGGCCACAACTACCTTCTCCACCACTGTCAACTGCCGCCACCACCATCTTCATGACTTCCACAATCACCATTGTCTAATGGCGACCACTACCTCTACCTCCACCAGTCGACCATCACTTCAACAACCTTCGTCATGCTTCGGTCAATTAATAGGATCTCCTAGAGCAATTCAAATAGTTTTTTTAGCGAATCGGATTTTTGTGATTTACCATCAATTATATGAGATATCTTCGTTTATATTACATACGTATGTATTTAAATTGGTTGAACCACAGATAACACAATTAATACAAATTAGTTGGTTAACAACCGTAGGTAACTATATATATATATATACACGCATACATAGGGTCATGTGCAAATGAGAACTCCTTTTTTATTACGTGAGGACAGTCGAGAGAGCGTCACATGAAATATTTATTTAGACTAAATGATACAACATTCAGTATTATGCGGTTTGAATAATACTGAATGTTGTATTATTCAGTCTGAATAATACATAATTATTCAGATTGAATATGCCATGTGACTCTCAGTTGTCCTCAAGTTTACAATGAAATTTAAGCTCGCAGCCGAACTTTCGGCTATATAATTAACCGATAAATGTTAAATATTCTTATAAATATACAAGTAAGATTCTTAATTCCTATAATTAATATTCATTCAATAAAATAATTAAATAACACTTACTAAACCCTTACCAAGTAGATATTGAATAAAACACACCTTAATTTCGTTTTCATTGAGATGGGAGATATAGGAAAGATGAACAACCATTTAAGATAGAATGTCATTTTGGCTTTCCAAACTCCATTTTTAGTACCCACCTATCATCATTTTGACTTTACATCTTAGATCTTGAACGACCACATCATCAAATGATTATTTCCAATCTCGATTTCAAAAACATATGATTTTTTTTGGAAAATTTAATTGATTTAATTATTTTATGCTAATACTTTACTTCTTTAAGTATTGTTTGGTAAAAATAAGTTAACTTATAACTCACCTTATAAATCAGGTACACGTTTGTATAACCATAAGCTAGCTTATAAGTTAATTTATAAGTCACCTTATAAATCAGGTACACGTTTGGATAAGCTAGCTTATAAGTTACTTTTTTAAAATCTACTCTCACTAACCTTTTGATGACTTATGAGACTTTTTAGTATTTTTTTTATTCCAAATATATCATTGCTAAGTATTAATTTTAAAACATGTCTTTTTTTGTCATTTTACAGTCATAACCTACCTTATCAGCTAGTTTTTGCTAAACGCAACTTATTCATCAGCTAGCTTATAATTCATAAGCTACTTTATCAGGTAGTTTGTCAAACATAGCCTTGGTCATTTTCTCTCATAAGTTAACATTAAAATATTTTCAACTTTGATTGTTGTCTCCAATTGTAAACCTACCCAGGTCTACGATTACAGACTTAGAGCTATTTTTATAAAGAATGCCAATAAATTGTTAAAAAAGGAAACCTACTTTAAAAATTAGCCATTTTAATCAAGTACTTTTATTTTTAGAATGTTATACTTCATATTTATGATCCGGTAAAGTTTATATTTACATTTTATTATCGTATATATTTTATTACTTAATACATAATTTTTGAACTATATAAAACTAACAAATAAAACACTTTAAGATAAACGTTGAATTACATTCGAATACATTAGAATCTATATTCTATACTATATTATAACACATTTGAAATAAAATCTATAAAAAATCCCTTTTTTCGTAAAAAGTATAACTAATAGAATCATATCATTTTAATTCCAGATTAAAAAATAGTATAGCAATACAGAGTTCTATAACTATATAATTATGTAATGTTTTTTAGTTGATTGGATATTTATATCTTGATAGTCAACCAATGAGTATAATTTAATTTAAATTATTTTTTTTGAACGGCATTTTAACTCACACACACGTTTCGGGGGTATCCGGATTCATACGGGCACCGACTAATCCCCCGTGCCCATGAGCCGTCCCGAAGGTCAACCCATGGACTCGCCCCTGAACCGACCCGAAGACCGGTCAAGAGCTGGATACCGCAGAAGAGGTCTATAAGGCCTTTGGTCTTTTCCTGTACTGAGCGAGGCTCGAACCCGCGCCAACCTATCTTTCAAGGCAAGCGCAAGGATGTTACCTAACACCGTTGGGCTAGACATTTATTGGTATCTAATTTAATGTGATATGAAATCTCATTTTTGTAATTAAACTTTATCATCGGTTTGTCTACAAATTTAAATAACTAGAGTTTAATTAACATTTTAGTATTACATATTATATAAAAAAAAATAAGCATTTTATTTGTTTCTTAATTTGTAACAATATTGATATTCCTTTCTCAATCTTTAATCAAATTATCATAAAGTATATATGTTTGATGAATATCATTATTATCATTTATATTGCAGAACATCAAAGTGATAAAAACCAAATTTTATGCAACAAACATCGTCGTTAATCAAATCACATACACGATAAATATGTTATATAATTGAATACAGGGAATAGTTAATGAGGTAGTTTCGTTAATCCTTAAAATAAATACATAATTTATAACCAATAAATTAAAAACCATTAATTTCTTAACTCTTATTATAAGAACCTTTCAGAAATTTATCTCCTCTTTTAGTTGCTTACTTGCATTTAAGAGACAGAAGAACCGCTCGTTGTACGTTAATGAGGTAGTGTCGTAACTCGTAACTACACTTATGACGGTTGTTAGATAATACCGTCGACAACTTTGGACCAATTTGGTCGCCATCGTGACTAAGCTTAAGACTATCATTGGAATTGAGTCAAGTGACGACTATAGTCCCGAATATACGTGGTGAGGACCTTATCTAAATATAAGATTTTATTCTTGAGTTTCTATGGTTAGTTTTATTCCAACTGATTAACTTTTCAAAATTTAGAATTTAAAAGAGAAATGAAATTTTCTAAAGTTTAACTACATCTTATAAGAAGGAGGATCACTGTGAAAAGGAAACATTGTTTATTATATTACAACTTTTGATCGACATCTATGTTAAATGTTTATGTGATTAAAAATATCTCTCTCCCTCCCTCCCTACCTCTCTCTTTTATATATATATATATATATATATATATACTAGGTTTTATCCCGTGTGATACACGGGGTAATTTAATTAAAAAAAATCATACGAGAAAAACAATATTACAAGTATGGTTTATTTAATCTAAATTATTTACTATAATTTAATTAATAACTGGACTTTTAATTTTTTTCGAACTTTTAATTTGAGATAGATAAAATAGGTTCATATGGTTTTGTTATAGTAGAGAGATCGATTAATTTAATGTTTGAATTAATAGAGATAAAATAATTTAAATTTGAATTAATAGAGATAGAATAGTTTAATATTTTTAAATTATTAATTTTAAAATAAAATAGTTGAATTAATAGGTTGGAGTTTAATATTTAATAGAATAAAGTTTAATAATTTTTAATTTTGAATTAGTTATTTCATCCATTGTTCTGTAATATGTAAAAATTCAAAAGATTAAAAAATAAAAAACTAGAATTATTTTTGTAATACAAAATAACAAAAAAAGTGTAATCAATGAGCATAAATACAAAGTCACATACGAGAAATTAACAACTCCAAATTTGAATATAAACATGAATAGAATCATCATAATCATATCATCATGTGTAGAAAAAAATAAAAATTGAAGAGCGTTTGTAATACAAAATATCACAAAAAGTATAATGAATGACCATAAATACAAAGTCACATACGAGAAATCAACAACTCCAACTTGGACTATAAACATGAATAGAATCATCATAATCATATCATCATGTGTAGGAAAAAATAAAAATTAGAGAGCGTTTGATTAATTACCTTTGTGTGTGTATGTGTAATTGATAGTGGCTTAATTAAGAGAGTTGAATAGGTGTTTGTGAATTTTTTTTGAACGGCAACGACGACTTTATTCAAACAAAGAAAGCGACTAGCAAGGCGCAAGAGGCAAAGAAACAAGGAACATTACAAGTAGGAAACCGGATTACAACACCAATCAACCCATCTATTAGCTAAAGCAACACCCTTGGCCCTATTTTTGATCCAGAAGAAGGAAAACGCCTGTAATTGACTAAAAGTAAGGGGTTCCTTGACAATCCTTTGATTCGGGAAGATCTTGGAATTACAAATGCTCCAAATATACGCATAAAAAACTCCTTCGAACCCTTTCTTAGGGTGACGAGGAAGATCCAGATGGTAGCACCAATCTATCGGGTAAATTTAAGCTGATGTGAATTGATAGTGAAAAGGTGATGTGATGTTGAATAGGTAAATTTAAGCTTTAGGTGTTGGGAAAAGTGGTACCTTTGGCCTTAAATGAATACAGTTTTTCTTGAATAATAATTCAGAATGATAAATTCTATATACTGTAGCACAAGTGTCGGTGAGATATATTTAGATACGAAAAGGACATGACAAAAACCAAAATATGGGGTTCATGAGGAGAATAAGGCAACGGCCATGTGAAATAAGTGGGAGGTGGGTGGTGGGCCCGTTGATGCTGATTGCCACGTGTCCGTCGGTTCCCTTATAAAAACTATATCTCACGTGAACCCTACATCCACCTTAATTTTTATGTGGATGTACTACAAATCCGATTATATATAGAAGGATATTAATTTAAGAAAATACGAGGATGATTTTTAGTTGCATATTTTCGGTTATGGTGGATACGATTATGGAGGATTGATGCAATTTATGGAGGACGGAGATGATTAAAGGAAAGTGACCCAGTCAAAGCCGTATTTATTGACCGGATGAATGGTTGGGAATCGTACTCGTGTTTTCTTAAAAAGTTATCGTTCTCATTTGAACATTTATATATATATATATATATATATATATATATATACAGAGAGAGAGAGAGGGGGAGTTCAGACGAGAAACATATCAATTTAAGATAACGTGAGAAGCAATCTCAAGCTATCATCCGGTCAACAAAGGCGGCTTTGACCGGTCCCCCCTTTAATAATCTCTACCCTCCCATGAATGAATCACGTCAATCCTCCGTGATCACATCCACCGTAACCGCAAGATGAGTGACTAAAATTGCTCCTCACGTTCTCTTAACTTGACGTGCTTCTCGTTTGAACTTTCCCATATATATATATATATATATATATATAATGCTATGTTTATAATATATAATCTTTGATCACTTGATGTTTCAAAGGAAAATTTAAAACTGGTTTATATGAAATCAACTTATTTTCATGAACATAAAAGTATAGAAGTACAAAAAAATATAGATGAGCTCAACGATGAATCTGTATCGAACTGGTTGGTATCGAATTCTTTTTGGAACTAAAAAGTTGGATCGAAAATCAAATTGGTTGGATCGAGACGAGAAATTCCATACTAGGACCACTTCGGACCGAAAATATGAAAATGTATAAAATATGTATTAAAGCCAAATATCAAACAAAAATATTTTCATAATGTTATAAATGTGTATCAATGTCTATTAAAGCCACTTCGGACCACTTTGATTATTTGATGATGTATGTGGGAGTCGATTTTTTTTAATGGATTTTGATAAGGTTCACCCTGGGTTTGCCCAGACTACATCCTTGGCAAATTTTACCGAGAGCTAAAGCATGCTCCCCTGGGATTAATACTCAGTGGCCCCTGGTTGCTCACCTCCGGATTCGAACTTGGGTGGGATTTTCCCAACACCAAGCCTTAACCGGTAGGCTGCCCCATTGGGGTTAGGAGTCGATTTTTTGATGGTGATAAAAATAATCGGAGAAGATATAGAGACTTATGGAGAAGGTTTGGTTAGTTTAAAATATGATATACCTTGATTAGAAAATATAAGGTTGGTTTAGGAGATTATATGCATAGTTTAAATTTTTTAAAGTCAATGTCTCTTAATATTTCAATTCAGATTTGGTTTTTTTTTGGGAAAATCCTATGTCGAATACCGAATTCTTTGAAATCTTCGAATTGATAACTGGACCGATTACATAGTACTGGTTCGGGTTCGGTCCAGTAACATTTCGGTTTGAAAATGGTCCTCAAGACTCATCCCTACAAAAAATACCCACCTCACAGACTTCCCACCACCTTGCTTTCTCCCTCTCTTCTCGCACTCACTCTTTCAAGCTCTAAAAACTCCTCCCCTGCACAGTGCACACCAAGAATAACAAGAAACTCCTCATCTTCGTCTACATCATCAAACACCACAACCACTACACCACCTAAACCTAAACGCCTATTTTTGAGTTTTTTTTAAAGGAAGAAAAGGAAATGATTTCGAAAGAAACTTAACAAAGTGTGTTCTCGAGTGTTTTTTAGGGAAAGAAAGAAAAGGATTTGGAGGGATTTGAAGGTAAACTCCCCATTTCTATCTTTTAAAAATTATCCTCCCAAAAGTGGGATGATTTGGAAGGATAACGTTTCCCTCCCCTTTCTCTTCCTTCCCTCCTCTCTCGTTGTGTTTCCTTAATTTTTAAACTCGGAACAAGGCGAAAGCCTTAAATTGATCATCGTCGCTTGAAACCTCCTTGGTCCCATAGGTGTCATGAACCAAATAATGTCTAAAACCTCCATCTTTTTTTGTGTATGGAACATCAAAACCATCATCACAATGTATTATGAGTTCTTCTATTGCGCACTTGTATAACATCAAACTTGGTTTTAGATTTGGGGTTGATTTAGGGGTTTGTTTTTTAATAGGTTTTAGAGTGTGTTGTTGGTGTTAAGCGGGAGATAATGAAACTTCAACATTAGGGATGAAGATTTCAACGGCAGGAAGTCCATGTGCTATTCTCGTCGAAGGAGGTTGCTTTCACCAGAATAGGCAATTTCATCAAAGTAGGCGATTTCATTGGGTGTTAATAATAATAATAATAATAATAAAGATAAATGGTAATATAAAACATAATAAAAAGGACGATTTTGCCCTCATGCTAGACAAAGTTTATGAATGACACAAGGAACAAAAATTGTAATTTTCAAACCAGAAGGACGTAAATTGAAAGTTTTAATAAACTCTAGGGACAAAAATCGTAATTTACACATATAAAAAAACATGTTTAAAATAAACAACATTTAAAATAGAAAAAGGTTGGAACGATTACATGATATCAAAAAAGAAAGAAAAAACGGATGTACAATACATACAACATGGAAAGTAGATACAAAACGAATATGTATATATCTTATGATTCACACACACATACATATATATATATATAAGTATTATATTAAAGAAAGAAAGGAACTAATGCCAAGGAATGTGTAGGTAGTGACCTTATTTCCCTTATTATTTTGATTTGTATTCAAAGTCAAATTTATTATCCTCTTGTATGTATTATATTCTTTTTGCTTCAAAACATGTTTCCTTTTGTAGTAGAACAAATAAGTTGACACTCAATCTATTTATTTATTTTTATAGGATGTTAATTTTGAAATTAGATCTATTTATATATTTTTCTTTAGAATCAATGATTTGAATTGAGTTGAGAAAAACAGTTCAAATTGGTAAAGATTTTATTTGTTATATACTTATGTTAATTGAATAGGGTATCATGTTATTTAATATAGATGTATTGTATGAGAATGAAATGCTTTTTGTTTTGTTTATAATTTTAAAAATCTATTCTTATTTGTAATTAAGAAAATATATTATAATTTCTGAATAAAAAAAGAATACTATGTTTTTTTTGGAAGAGGTATCCTAGACCACATTGGGCCCAGACTAACCCTTGGCAATTTTGGGCCAAAGCTCGACTGCTAAAGCATGCAGCCCGGGGTCGAAGCCACTGTACCTCCAGAATGTGTCCCCCAGGACTCGAACTTAGGTTCACCGCTATGTAGTGCCAAAAAAAAAAGAAGAATACCATGTTATAGACATTATAATAGAACTTTCAAAAAGAAGATTCTTTAAAGCTAACAAAGTAAGCTTATTTTGATACAATTTTGACCTATAAATTATGGTAAGCAATTGTTTATTGCAAATATAATACAAAAGCATCATTTATACGTTAATTAGAACACTATAGCTTAAAGACAAAATTATCCACCTACCCCCCAAATTAAGTTATTAACGAAATTATGTTGTTGTAGATTTAATTTTGTTGTCTATTTTTATGATGTAACAACTCCACGTTATATAATAGAAAGATTGTGGTCCTAAATACATGACTTTATTTTATGCACTTGTAGAAGAAAATTTATTAATCAAATAAGTCATAAAATTTCTTTTGCTAAGTTCAGTCAGGAACAAAATACAACAATTTGTTATCTAATTACCAAAACAATTTTTTTCCTTAATCGATGTAACAAAGTTTTATAATTTCACATTTTGTGTTTATTAATTATGATCAGTAACTTGTTAGTTTTGTAATATTTGATATGAAATGTTTATAAAAAAGTTATAACAAAGTGAATGATAAACTTGACATCTAAGTTATCAAATAGTATAAGATCGATTGTTTGTTGACCAAAATGGATAAAAAGTAAAAATGCTTCAAAACTTGTTGCATTAAGAAGTTTAAAAAATATCATTACAAAGATCTAGCTAACAAAGTAAGTTTTAGTTTGATACAATTTACCGCCTCCTTTCCAATTTTTTTTGACCTATAAGTTATAGTAAGCAATTGTTTATTACAAATCTAATACAAAGTATAATTTTTTACTTTTAGAACAGTTTAAAGGCAAAACCTACCCCCCTCCCAAAACTACGTTATTAACGAAAATTTTGTTGTTGTAGATTTAGTTTTTCTCTCATTTCTTAATTTTGTTGATCTTTTGATCTCTAGGCTTTAACTTTTGTATTGCTTATTTTTATAATGTAACAACTCCACGGTATATAATAGAAAGATTGTGGTCCTAAATACATGTTTTATTTTGCGTACTTGTAGAAGAAATTTTATTACTCAAAACAGTTATATAATTTATTTTGCTAAGTTTAGTTAGGAAAAAATGTGCAACAATTGATTTAGTTTCTACTTACCATAAGGCTATGCGTAACGCCCCTACGGGCTCATCGGTTTGGTGGGGTAGGTTGGGCGGGCTTTGGCTGGGCTGCGCTACGAGGCATGGCAGGCACATGAGGCGGGCTCCACTACGGTTTTCCACAACTCGCATAAACCGCTCATCTCTCTCTCTCTCTCTCTCTCTCTCTATTTTCCACAACTCTATTTTTTTTCTTTTTTTAATTAAAAGAATATATATGTATTGGTTATTTGGTTTGGTAGGTTGTGAATTTGTGGTACTAAGGCTATCCACACCCAACCCAATCAACCCACTCAACCCACTCACTTTTTTAATGTCACATCAGCTGACACATCAGCTTTTTCCCAACCCTCTCTTTACCCTCCCATAACCCTCTACAACACACCCCCCAACCCTCCCAACCCTCTCACTTTTTAATTTAAATTTATTTATTTATTTAATTTATTTTATATAATTAAATATATAATATTGTTAAAAATAATTTAAAAATTCTAATATTAATAAAAAGTACATAACATAAATAAAAATTACATAACATTAATAATATAATTGAGATGAAAGTGTGGTGTATATTGAGATGAAAGTGTATGTAGAAGAGAGTAGTTGGTATATATATAAATGATTTTAAAAAAACAACATTTTGACCGTTGGAGAGCCGTTTGGCAACGGCTCTCCTAAACCGCACAACACTTAAGCCGCCGGGTTCCATCCATCGCACACCCAACCCGCCGGGCTTATTTGAAGCCGGCGGGTTCACCCGCTCCTTACCCACATGACCGGTGCGTGTAGCCTAGCAGAGTGGGTTTGGAGGGGTTTATAGTGGGTTTTTTTGGTAAAGCTGATGTGACGTTGTTGTGACAGAGGGGTTTGGCGGCTCAGAGGGTTGCGCTACTGATAGCCTAACAAATATTTTTTCTTAATCAATGTAACAAAGCTTTATAATTTCATATTTTGTCGTTTATTCTGATCGGTAACTTGTTGATCTTGTAATATTTAATAATGTAGATACCTATATATGAAATGTTTACAAAAATAAGTTACAATAAAGTGAACGATAAACTTGACATCAAAGTTATCAAATGGTATAATATTAATTAGACTAAATTATGGATTTGCTCCCTGTGGTTTGGAGATTTTTATGGATTTGGTCCCTAAACTTTAATAATTATGGATTTGGTCCCTGTGGTTTGCAAATTCTATTGGATTTGGTCCTTGTGGCTTAAAAATTCTATTGAATTTGGTCCTTATGTTTTGCAAATTCTATTGGTTTTGGTCCTTGCCTATTTGCACTACCAGGGACCAAATCCAAAAGAATTTGCAAACCATATGGACCAAATCCATAATTACTGAAGTTTAGGGACCAAATCCATAAAAACCCCCAAACCACAGGGACCAAATCCATAATTTACTCTATTAATTATTTGCTGATCAAAATGGGTAAAAAACAAAAATGTTTCAATATTTGTTACATTGAGAAGTTTGAAAATTATCAAGAGCACCAAATGAGAATATGAAGACAATTATGGTATTCCTGTGTATAGACCCAAATCATGTCAACCAAAAATGGAACGGGAACAGAGAGAACTAAAATTGATATAAATTTATCATTGTAACTATTTATATTGAATGAACATTACAACCTTTCGTACAATAACAATTAATCTAAGATGATTCTAGACATATAACAAAAAATTGTTTTGCAGAATATAGAGGGAAAATTGAATAATATCTATAAACCTTCTAGATAAGCAAGGTTGTGACTAAAGCAAAAATTGGAACCTATTGCATTTAAGCCTAGTTAACAATAGCCTAAAGAGCCTAGCCTATTGTTTGGGTGAAAAGTTCATTTATGATAAGACCTCAACGAGCATATCATTGACGTTCGACCATTTATAACCATGACAGTTGATTATTTGGCATTCGTAATTGGCTCCCTTTGTTGACGTCAAAGTTGCATCACTGATACTCATGTCTGTTTGCTATTTTTACCTTCAATGGGTTTTCCGTGTTACCAATTATTTGTGCCATTTTATTGTCTTGAACTTAAGAATCTAACCTCAAACTGTTATTTGCAAAAACAAAATTATAAAAACACCCATCTATCTACTTGTATCAAGTCTTAAACTCATGAGCATGTTTGATGTGAAGTGAGCCAAGCAAGTAGTGTCGTCGTAGTTGATGACTGACTGGAGTCGTTGACGGTTAAGTCGACGAGCTGTTGTGCACAAAGGCACATGCGATGATGTTAAGAAAAATCAAATTGAGAGAGAGCTAAGGATCTAGGGTTTCATCAAAATTCATGAGGGGTTGATGATGTCGGTGGTTCTCCATAGTGAGTTTGAAAGAGAAAGGGGAGATGACGTTGATCGTTGATATTTAAATAGTTTTTTATGTTAATTTTTATTTAATGCAACATACACTTGTATATATGCATTGTAACTTCATACTATATAACTATAACAATAATAAAAATAAAACAATAGAAGATGGAGGAGTGAACACCCTCATTTAAGTGCATCTTCAACCCAATCATTAAAAAAAACACCAAAAACCAATAAAAGCACTAAAAATAGCAGGACCTTTGAACAAAAAGAAAAGAAAAACTAACTCCAATCCAACACTAAAAAGAACACATTAAAAACATCTTTTATATACCAATAAACATTTTTATCTATTAAATTTTTAACCAATAAAAATATATATTAAGTTATAAAATCTGAATATTATGATAGTTGTTAAAGGAAAAAAGAAATATAACAACAAGGAATAGAGAGACGAGAGCTATCATTCTCATTATCAAAAACTCTTTATATAACGATAAATATAAGTGGATAAATACGAGATATTTCAGTTCTAATCTTACTTCAGTATATTTATTTTTATCTCTATTTCTCTCTATTTATAACTCTATCATTATATCCTTTAAATTTATGGTACAACAATAGTTTAGAGGTCCACTATATTGGTGTCCAAATATAAATTGGTTATCTTTTTTGCCTCTATTCTTTTTAGTGTTTTAGTATTTAACTATGATTTGTTTCTTGCAAGTTGCAACAAATAAACAAATTTATAATTAAATACTAGTGTTAGTAATTATGTGCAAAAGTTGACAAACCAGTGATTGCACGTCCAATGTTACAAGACACTTGAGGGTCACACTTATGGGGACCTATAAATCGAATAAGTTAAGAAAAACCCAGAAATGGAAAGGATTGAATCTATAACAGTCAGTTATAATTCAAAATGGAGGGATTAGATTTATAAATAGTCATTTATAAATCAGTTGGGAAAGTTCAGTTAGAAATCCCAAAGTTGGAGGGTTGAATGTTAAATTATATATTTATTAGTTTAAATAAATATATATTAGAGTAGTTTAATTAATTAAAGATATTTAATTAATTATGGTAATTATCTAAGTATAATTCTTTTCTTAATGGAAAAGAAAAGAATAAGATAATTATTAAAGGAAACTGAGTTGGATGGAAACTGGATATTAAGCCTTATAAATAAACCTTATAGGCTAAAAGGAATGAAATCAACTAATTAGTTTCCTAGTTTCCAGAAAATCCTCTCAACCCTCTCTCCCTCTCCTCCCAATCGCCGCATATCTCTCTCTCTCTCTCTCTCTAACCAGTACGGGTTTTGAGTTGTTCGGGTTTTTCAGCTCTGCTAGAGGAGCATTCGTAGGTTGTTCATAGGTGGATTAATACTCAAGCTATCCAGGTAACCTTTAACTGTTTTGATTAAAACCTATAAAACGAAAGATCGTGGTTTCCGGGTTTAAACCACAAATCGCTTCCGCATATTTTTCGTGTTTCTCGGATCAGTCTCGGTTCGGGATCATAGTTAAACCCCAACAGTGGTATCAGAGTCACGTTCTTTTTCGTTTTATTTTATCGTTTTATCAGATTATGATCCGTTAAAAAAATTGATTCTTGTTTTTCGTTTAAAGTTTTGGTTTTATTGTGTTTATCGTAAACCCTAACCGACGATCGGCGGTGACCGGATCACCAAGCCGATCGCCGGCGTAACGGGCCGCACCACAGCTTGTGGTGGCGGCACTGGTTGCTGTCCGTAAGACCACCAGGCCACGCCACCAGTTGGTGGTGGTGGCCGATTCCCATCGAAGCCAAGAAACCACCGCGGCCGCACCACCAGGTTGGTGGTGGCCGCGGCGTTCGCACAAACCACAACCGCAACCACCAGCAAAGGTGATGGCGGATTTTTCCGATACGGTGGTAACGGCGAGTGGTGGTGGCCGAATTGCGCGGCGGAGGCGGCAACGGCAGGTGGATGGCGGTAGCGATCAACCAAGCTAGCCGTGGTGATGGCAACTCTCGGCGGGCCGTAACTGCACTCGACGGTGGCCAAAACCACCGTACTGGTGGTGGCGGCGTTGATCGTTTCCGATTGCCACCAGATCGGTGGTGATCGGCGGCGATGATGATTGCCGACCGCATGTGGATCGCCACCAGATCGGTGGTGATCAGTAGCATAGGGTTGCGATAGCCACCGCTGACGGCGATGATGGTTTGATTCGTCGGCAGCCGCTATCGGTGGCGGTGTTGAGTAACGGCGATGTTTAAACCAACAGCCGGCGGTGACGATGGCCATGCTGTTGCAATCGCCGGCCAATGGTGGATGGCGGTGCTCACGGCGGTCGCTGACGACAGGCGCAATCGACGGCCGCACCACGCCTAGCGGTGGCGGCGTCGGTTGTTTTTGATCGCTGACTACCAGATTGGTAATGGCGGTAGCGACGTTTGTTCGATTGATCGATCACCACCGATTTGTGGTGATCGCTGACGATGGTTGTGGTGACCGGATCGTTGTCAACCGCCACCTGTGGGTGGTAATTGATGCCAGCGGCGATAGTCGTTCGTTTCGATCGCCGGCCGAACGTCGAGGGTAGTGATCGTTAGTAATGGTGGCGGTGGTGATCATCGGCGGTAGTACTAACAGAGGTGGAGGCGACATCGACGGCCGATTGTTGTTGATGTCGCCGGAAACTCGGTTGTGATAACAAACGCCGATCACGGACTGTTGACACCCACCTGATGCGAACTTCGCGCCTAATCCATCTTGGGTTTTCCGTATAATTGGGCCTAAATGTTAAGAGACCCAAAAGCCCAAGAACTTTTGGACCCAGTTCGAGGCCCAAAAGGGTTTTGTTGGTTTTAATTTTATCCAAATTAGTTATAAGATATTTCCTTTTAACTAATTAGAATATCTTATAAAAAAATCAATTTTAATGGGATTTTAATTGATAATTATCCCTAAATAAAATTGTGATTATCAAACCAGTTATTTGATCCGGTTGATCAGATAGGTCCGGTGTCATGTTTGACTAGTCTGTTGAACTACGACACAGTTTATGGGCCAGTAATTGATGTTTCGACTAGTTAGTCCGAAATATCAGGTTTGATATATCTTTGGATAGATTATAAATATTTTAGAAAATTGGTTTTTGATTTATAAAATAAGATTTATAGTTTATAAGTCTAGATGAGTTTATGAATCAGGTAAAAACTAATTTCAGATTAAAATATTATTTAGGTTTATAAAACAGTTTGTTTTTATAAATCAGTTAAAGCCAATATATGACTAGATACATCAAAATATATAAGATATAAAAGTATAAATTTAACTAATTTATTAATACTAATTAATATACATAAAAATTACTAGAGTTAAATAAAATATATAAAATACAAATTTAACTAATTATATGATAAATTAATAAATATATGCAAGAGCTATAATTTAGTGCTATTATGATGAATAGTGTAAAGTTGACTGCTAAAATTTAGCACTTTTGGTTGGAGGTTGCAAGAAAAGTCATATATTTGGTTGGAGGTTGCGATAAACAGAACGAGATAATATTTAACGGATCTAGGATTGTTCTTCCACTTTTACATTTATTGCTTATAAATGCTTGATTGCTTGGATGAATATACCTGTTTGCGTATATGTCTATTATAGGACTTGCCAACTTAGACCTTTTGGATTTTATTTTCGGGGAGGCCTGCGTGCCGTTTACAACCCTTTTTCTTGTAATAATGACCATAGGATAGTAGTTCTTTACTTTTTACCAACGAAGAAGGCGAGGCCAGTCAGAGCTATGCAAGAAGAACCTTTTTTCCTTTTCCCGGAGTTCTAACAAGGATGTCGGAGCCAGTGGGAGCTACGCAAGGTATTGTCTAGGAAATAAGTCATTATTGGTCCTTAGGAACAAAAGTTGGCAAGCCTATAATTAGTTATTGTGTAGTTATAATTTTTAACTGCGTGGTTGTTTATTTGTGATATATTGGATGATTAGTAGTTTTAGAATTGTAAGTTTTTTTTAAAACTAGATTATATCACAAAAGGAAATGGTTTTAAATTTTGAAAATCACCAGTTTTTCTAAAAGGATTTTGAACGGTAGATTTTATTTAAAACCGGGAAAATTGTAAATAGATTGTTTAAAGACAAGTTGACAAAACAGTTAGTTTTATCAACTAGAATCCCATCAAAACAGATAGTTTTGATCAAACAAGATGCTTTTAAAACAGTCAGTTTTAATTAGCAAGAATCTTTAAAACAGTTAGTTTAAAACATCAGATTAAACAATCAGTTTTTCCCAAAAATTACAATTTTCTTTAAAACTGGACTATAAAGAAAAAACCCCGGAAAAATCATAGATCAGTAGTGCAACCCATCTAGGGACACCTCCGGCGTAAGGTACGTGGGTGTTGTAAGTGAACACACCTTGAGCATCCACGTTCAAACCGAAGCTAAAGGGGTTACATAACTCTGCGGATTATCTTCGGGTGGTACCGGCCAGAGTAAAGTGATCAGGTCCCAAAATGGTGAGATCTGTTTTGGTTCTGTTTAGATTCACCGGGTGGTACCGGGCCAAAAAGCACTAAGAGGGACTAAAACATGTACGGTTGGTCACCGTTGTCCCGAAAAGATCTAGGAATCATGTCAGTTAGATATGATTGGTAAAAGCCCTTACCTACCTAATTAGTACGTGTGCCTGGTGAGACGTGAACACACCGGTCATCAGGGCGTATGTAATTAGGATCCTAGTCCAATAATTAATCATTTAAGGGTTTATTGATTTTATTGGAATCAGTTTATTCACAGTGTTAAAACCAATTCTTTTTGAAATGTGTAGATGGCTAGCACTGTTACCAACACAAATAATCTTTCTCTCCGATCCATCCTAGAGAAGGATAAACTCACTGGTCCCAACTTTCTCGACTGGGAGCGCAATCTAATGATTGTGCTCAGGCATGAGAGAAAGTGGTACGTTCTTGAAGAGCCTTTAGGAGAGACCCCTCCAGCCGGCGCCCCAGCAGCGGTCAGAAGTGCTCATAAGAAACACTCAGATGATCAGCTGGACGTAGGCTGTCTTATGCTTGCTACAATGAGCCCAGAATTGCAAACGGGGTTCATGGACACAAACGCTTATGACATGATCCGCCAGTTGAGGGACATGTTCCAAACGCAAGCACGCACAGAGCGTTACGATGCCACGAAGGCATTTAACGAGTGCAAGATGGTGAGAGGGACCTTAGTCAGTGACCATTTTATGAAAATGAAACGGCATATGGATCACTTGGAAAGGCTTGGGCACCCAGTTCCGTTGCAGCTAGCAACAGATACTATACTCAACTCGCTGTCAGAAGACTTCAAGCCGTTTGTAGTCAACTACAATATGAACAACATGGAGAAGTCAATAGCCGAATTGCACTCCATGCTTAAGACAGCCGAGCTGAATATGGGAGCCAAAAGTAAGCCCAAGGACGTACTGATGGTGAGGGACGGAGGAGTAAAGAAGAATGGGCACGGAAGCACCAGCAAAGGGAAAGGACCAGCTCAGGTCATCCAGAGTGCGCCCAAAGTTCGTGAAAACATCAAGGGCAAGGGCAAGGGCAAGAAAGTTAAGCCTAACAAAGCGAGGACCGAAAATCGTTGTTTCACTTGCAACGAAATCGGTCATTGGAGGCAAAACTGCCCTAAGCGTCATGAAGTAGGTATGTAAAACACTCAGGTATTTATGATTGCTTAGTTTATCACTTATACTGATGCCTAGTGCAAACGCTTATTGCAGGTGGTCAGAAGTGAGTGCCCAAGAATGCAAGGATCAAAGATACAAGCACAGTTTACGTGGAATGATTTTCAAGACATTTTAGTATTTTCAAGACATTTTAGTATTTTAAAACATTTGGATATTTACAATTACATTTTATGGTGTTTATTTGGAATAGTTTTTGATAAATAAATTTTAAGTTTTAAAATAATGTCTTGAAATATTTGATGTGCTTGGTATGAATATAAGTCAAGTTTTGACCAAATTCAAGACTAGATCCTAGAAATTGATGATAACACTACTGCCTTATTAATGAAAACTATTAAAGGCACACAAAACTACAGTTGTAGGAATGTGACTTTAATTAAAACAAAAAGTGAGTAAAAGATTGTAAAAAGACCTTTTATGATCTTATATTACCCACTTATATGTTTTGCAAGGATTTAAGAATAGTATATCACAGGTTGTGGATATTAAAACTAAGAATTAATTCCAAGATTTGGAATTAGGATTCAATTACAAGATCCAGTCATGTTTTACACAGAAATACTAAAATCCCGATAAAACAGAATTGACTAAGTAGTCAAGTTTTGACTAAGTCAATAGTTAGTTCTTAAGTAATAGCTAGTTTTCATAAAAGTCAGTGGGAGCCCAAATTTATTCCATATCCAGATATGTGATAAAAGAATAAAAGGAAATTATTGATTAAGTAGATTTCAGAGTTATAATCCAGATAGGACATAAATTCTTAAAATCTAAGATCTACCTTTTAGTCTAAAAGGAGATAGTATATATTTCAAGTTTTGAAATATGATAATCAATAGACTTGGTTGGAGAAATTAATAATAAAAGTGCTGCAATACTATTTACCAGTGTGGTAAATAAGAAATCAGATTTCAGTTGGAAATCATTTATCTACACAGCAACTAAGGAAAGTTGCAGTTCAACTTTGCATATTCAGGGAAACTCGGAGTTAGTCCAGATCTCCGTGTTCAGGCAATATGGCAAAGTGAAGTCTAACTTTTGTTTTAGGTTTTTGAAAACAAAATTAACCGAAACAAGTATATAAAATCAAATAGATGATAAAACTTGTAATATTGGTTGACTACTTTGATCAAAACGGTAAACTTTGATCACAGGGTTTAAACTGAAGTTGGGTGATACTTCACTTAGACCAGTACTTAACAAACGTAGAATAGACACAGTAGAAGGTAATTAATGAGATGATATTAATTTTGTTATTACAGAGTGTAATATGGGCTATACAAAATTAGTCTCTTAAAGTACTTTCATATTTTGCATGTTTTATAATCCAGGAATGAGACTAGATCCCAGTCTATCATTCGAAAATTGTCCGTGACGACTTATTGTGGTGGGAACCCAATAGGGAGTTAAAGTCATTGTGAGTTTTTGGGTAGTTATGATCAGTGAGTTGAATAACAGTTACAAGTGTTGTAAACCAAGAACTGCACAGATATTCGATAGAGTAGCGAATATCGGACGTGATCCGCGGTTGAGACTACTTCTTGGATTCTGTCATAAGTAGAATCTCACAGTGGTTGTCCCTATCACCTGAGGTATCTGGCTTGATATCATGAAGACTGCTGGATATTTAGTGCGTTCAACCGCTACGCCGTAACAGGGTGGCTATAAAGGGCGTAACTAGATTCAGCGGAAGCCGTGGTATTAAATGTGGGTATGCAAGATGGGATTTGCACCTCTTCTCAGAAGAGAGATATTTCTGGGCCCCTTGACTGACTGAACATACTGATGAAGTGCATGGCCATGCCCAAACGAACTGATTAGTTCTTTGTCATTTACCTATCAGTAGAAGTCGGATAGTCAAGAAACAGAATCTTGAGTATTAAGAGTTGACTCTATTCAGGCTCATACTCAAAGATGAAATATCGTGATGCAAAGGGAAAAGCCAAGATATACCCAATTTATGAACAGCTGTTTCATAATCGTTAAAGTTTGAATCACCTATCTGGGTATAAGAGTTCTTGTAACCTGGTTAGCCTAAGTGCCTGTCTAGGGGCCTCCTTAGGTCAGTGTAATCAAGGCGGTATTGCCAACTTGCACAAGTGGGAGTCTGTTAGTAATTATGTGCAAAAGTTGACAAACCAGTGATTGCACGTCCAATGTTACAAGACACTTGAGGGTCACACTTATGAGGACCTATAAATCGAATAAGTTAAGAAAAACCCAGAAATGGAAAGGACTGAATCTATAACAGTCAGTTATAATTCAAAATGGAGGGATTAGATTTATAAATAGTCATTTATAAATAAGTTGGGAAAGTTCAGTTAGAAATCTCAAAGTTGGAGGGTTGAATGTTAAATTATATATTTATTAGTTTAAATAAATATATATTAGAGTAGTTTAATTAATTAAAGATATTTAATTAATTATGGTAATTATCTAAGTATAATTCTTTTCTTAATGGAAAAGAAAAGAATAAGATAATAATTAAAGGAAACTGAGTTGGATGGAAACTGGATATTAAGCCTTATAAATAAACCTTATAGGCTAAAAGGAATGAAATCAACTAATTAGTTTCCTAGTTTCCAGAAAATCCTCTCAACCCTCTCTCCGTCTCCTCCCAATCGCCGCATATCTCTCTCTCTCTCTAACCAGTATGGGTTTTGAGTTGTTCGGGTTTTTCAGCTCTGCTAGAGGAGCATTCGTAGGTCGTTCATAGGTGGATTAATACTCAAGCTATCCAGGTAACCTTTAACTGTTTTGATTAAAACCTATAAAACGAAAGATCGTGGTTTCCGGGTTTAAACCACAAATCGCTTCCGCATATTTTTCGTGTTTCTCGGATCAGTCTCGGTTCGGGATCATAGTTAAACCCCAACAACTAGAACACAAAAAAAAATGAAAACATCACAATTTTTATATTTTTAATGGTGATAAACGAGCTTATCAAAAAAGCTAGTTTATAAGGCTGCTCGCATCGGTATCGCTGGTTTGAGCGGGTAGAGCCCGTCGGGACCGCCGGGTTCCGGCGGGTTGGGTGCGACATTTCTCTACCCGGCGGGTTATGGTAGAAGCGGGCTCTCCATGTCGTTGCCAAACGGCTACATCCAACGATCAATCTCTTTTTTTTCCTTTTCTTTTTCAAATCATTTCTATATATATACCAACTCTACATATCTCCATTTACACACTTTCATCTCAATTTTTCTTCATTTCTACTCTTCTTCATCACACTTTCATCTCAATATACACCACTACTCTCTTCTACATACATCCACAATGGCACAACCCGAATATTGGAATGATTCATCATCCACGGATACCGACGAAGAATGGGAACAAGATGCCTAAATGTTTGCTATGTTCGTTCAACAAGCAACCGCATCATTATCGATTCCTCGTTCGAGGGCCGCTAACATAGACAGGGGTCGGGTAGAAGGTAACGCAAGGCTAATCGCGGACTACTTTTGCGATTACCCGACGTACCCAGATGACATGTTCAAGCGACGTTTTAGGATGAGGAAAGATCTATTCATACGAATAGTGAATGATTTAAGCACACGGTACCCATATTTCCAACAACACTACGACGCTGCGGGGTGCCCCGGTTTTTCTCCATTACAAAAGTGTAGGGCGGCAATTCGGCAACTGGCGTACGGAATAACCGGCGACGAATTTGATGAGTACGTCCGCATGGGAGACTCAACGACACGCAAGTGTCTAAACAACTTTGTTTTGGGAATTATACAACTGTATGGAAAATTATATTTACGCAAGCCAACTTACGAAGATATTCAGCAGTTGTACGCCGCGCACGAAGAGCGTCATGGATATCCCGGCATGCTCGGTAGCCTTGACTGCATGCATTGGGAATGGGCGAATTGCCCGGTTGCATGGCAAGGTCAATACCATCGAGACGATAAACCGCATCCGTCAGTCATTTTAGAAGCGGCGGCCTCCCAAGACGCATGGATTTGGCACGCATTCTTTGGTTGTGCCGGTGCCATGAACGACCTAAACGTGCTCAATCATTCGCTCCTCTTCGAAGATGTGTATGACGGAAAAGCACCCGACCGAACTTTTCAAGTAAATAGGGCCACCTACAAGCACAGATATTATCTCGGGGATGGGATATATCTGGAATGGGCTACTTTTGTCAAAGTGTTTTCCTATCCGGAAGACGCTAAAAGAATTAAGTTTATGGGGGTGCAAGAAGCGACACGTAAAGATATCGAACGAGCTTTCGACATCCTCCAAAAACGTTGGAATATAGTCAAACAACCGGCTCACGTAATGGAGATACCTACGATGAGCAACATTATGTACGCGTGTATCATATTACACAATATGATAATCGAAAACAAAAAACAAGGCCGTTTGTGTTGTCTCGCACGATCTTCCGGATCTACCGAACCCACAACTCACTGAGGAGCAACGTATGACGGATCTTCTCGAAGTGAGAAACTCAACTATTCACCAAAATCTTTGGACGGATTTGGTGGAACATATTTGGAATCTTGATATTGATTTGTAATTTTTTTATTAATGTTATGTAATTTTTTAATATTATGTTTATTTAATTATTTTTAACAATATTATTTATTTAATTATATTATTTATTTATATAAAATAAATTAAAAAGTGAGAGGGTTGGGAGGGTTGGGTGTGAGGTGGAAATGTTTGTAGAGGGTTATGGGAGGGTAAAGAGAGGGTTAGAAAAAAGCTGATATGTCAGCTGATGTGGCATTAAAAAAATAAAAAGTGAGAGGGTTGGGAGAATTGGGTGTCGGTAGCTTAAGTTAGGTTGTGTTTATCAAACTAACACCTAAATCTTTCTTTGTTAACTTTGGTAGAACAAATAACCCATTTTAACCGAATGCATAAACTAATGACTAATTTTCAAATTTACTGAAACATAAAGACAATTCAAAATTTCCAATAAAAGCTCAGGGACCAAAAGCAGAACATACCCATATTTTTATTTTATTGTATTTTATATTTTTATTGGTAAAGATGGAAATCATACATATTAAAAAAACATTTCTTCTCATTGTCCTTTTGTAACCAAACACCTTTTTTAGAATTTTATTTTGTACCACACTTTAATCATAAAAAAAGAAAAATCATTTTAAAGAATAAAAAAAAAAAGACAGAGAGTGGGACCAACAAGTTGCAGCTTAAAGCTCTCTTCATCCCCTTCAACAGACCCCCTCAATAAACCACCCATTTCTTGGTTTGGTACTCTCTCTCTATCTCTTTCTCTCTCTAGAATTCAATTCCATAATAATCCAGAGATGAACACCAGATTTTTGGCAGAAGAATTACTAGTGAAATTGCATCAAAATCTGTAGAAAAAACAGCAGAAATAGTGTGATTATGACACAATCGGAGCTCGCCGGAGAGTATGGAGGTGGCCGGACGGTGGTGGTCGGAGTGAAATTGGATTCACCAAGCAGAGAATTGCTCACATGGGCGCTGGTCAAAGCAGCTAATTCTGGTGATCGTGTTATCGCTCTTCATGTTCTAACCAACAATGGTGAGACTAAGATGATAATTTGTTGTAATTTTTGTTTCTAGGGTTAGGGTTTTGATGAATTGAATTCTGATGAAATTGGGGGTTTTTGGTTTTTGTTTAGTGGATCCTGATGGGAAGTCTTCTTTGCTGTCTCTTGTGAAAGCCTTTGACTCCATTTTGGCTGTTTATGAAGGATTTTGTAACCTCAAACAGGTTTAAGAAAATTTCATATGATTCTGTTTAATTTAATTAAGCTCCTCTGTTAATGGAGTAGTTATAGTGATGAATTTGGATTTGAATTTAAGTTCTGTTTTGGTGGATTTGTAGGTGGATCTTAAGTTGAAGATCTGTAGAGGTAATTCGGCTCGAAAGATTATCGTAAGAGAAGCGAAATCTTATGGTGCCAATGAGGTTATAGTTGGGACTGCAACAACTCATCATGCTATTAAATCATCAGCTTCTGTAGCTAAATACTGTGCTAGAAAACTTTCCAAAAGTTTTTCAATAATTGCTGTTAATAATGGCAAAGTTGTGTTCCATAGGGACTCCCCTTCATCACCATCCAATGTTGGTGAAAAAGGTGAACACATTCATACTATTTGTGGCTTAATTTTTGTTTTATTTTATGGGTGTTTGAAAGAAGACTTGAAAGAATGTGATTTTAATTGATTTGTATTGTGGGTATTATGCAGATCATCATAAAAACCGGTTGTTGAGTGTGATTCATAGATCTCTGAGTTTTAATCCCAAGTTCCCAAATAATGTAAATGTGGATGACAAATGCAATCAAAGTGATTGCAAGAAATTGGAGTTAGCTTTAGTAAGAACCAAATCTGATTGCATTACAAATGATATGAAATATAACTGTTCAATATGTTCACCGGATTCGGTTCTCCCAACCACCGGTTGTGCTCTTGAGGAGGAGAGTGGTGGTGAAGATGATGAAAGCTCCATGGCTCTTGTACCTGTTAAGAAGCTTGAAACTTCATCGAGTTCAAGGGACCTTCGACCTGGTTGGCCGTTGCTTCGTAGAGCCATTTCTACGAATAGACGTTCGCAGGATCGATCGCCCGTTCGTCAAATCTCCGTGGTTCAGTGGGCTATGAGGCTGCCCACTAGAAACCTCTTACAGATTACAAACTCAGATGATAAAGAAAAAGATGGATCTTTGGAACTAAATGGTGAAAATGGAGCAATTGTTGTTCATGGTGACGAGATTCAATCTGATTCGTGTTCTCCATTGAGTCGTGGTGATTCGATATGCTTACCAGAAGAACTAGAGGGTCTTCATGAAAAATACTCGGCTAGTTGTAGACTGTTTAGATATCAAGAACTTGTAGCAGCGACCATGAACTTCAAGCCTGGTTTGTACCTTTTCGTCTGCTTGTATAGTTAATTAGTTATTAATTTTATGGTTCTTTTAAACAATTATTTGATCCAATTTTCAGAGAATATGATCGGTAGAGGAGGGAACAGTGAGGTGTACAGAGGCTGTCTTCCTGATGGCAGGGAACTAGCTGTTAAAATCTTGAAGACGTCCGAGGATGTACTTAAAGAATTCGTGTTAGAAATCGAGATTATTACTGCTTTACATCACGAAAACATCATTTCCCTTTTCGGGTTTTGTTTTGAAGACAGCAAACTCCTTTTGGTTTATGATCTTCTATCAAGAGGAAGTCTTGAAGATAATTTGCATGGTATAATATGCTCGTTTTCGTGTATACACATGTTGGTATTCCATTTTCTTTGTAATTGTTACTCATTAATTACATTCTTGGTTAAATCAGGCCATAAGAAGGATACGGTATTTGGGTGGAGTGAACGATATAAGGTTGCTATGGGTGTAGCCAAGGCACTCGTTTATCTACACAATAAATGTGATAAACCCGTTATCCACAGGGATGTTAAATCATCAAATATCTTGCTGTCTGATGATTTTGAACCACAGGTATTTATTTACAACACTAATGGGCTGTTTGTTTTTCAAAAATTACCTCTTAAAACCTCTCAAGTCTGAAAATTAAGAGGTTTGCAGACTTAAGACTGTTTGTTTTATTTTTAAGAGAAGGTCTGAAAACCTCTTATCGCCCTCTGAAAATTTAAGAGGTGCACCATCCACCTCTTATTTTTTAGATGTGAAATCGGATTTCGGACTGTAGACCTCTTAAAAAACAAACGACATCTTAGGTGGGATATAAACACGCTCTACTCTCTTACCCTCCACGGACCCCACCTCCAGGTGGGATATTGTGGGCTTTGGTTTATTTACAGCAATAAGTTGAATTTCTTTTATGGTTTGCATATTTCAGCTCTCGGATTTTGGACTTGCTAAATGGGCTACGCCTAGTGGATTGCATATAACTTGTAGTGATGTTGCTGGCACATTTGGGTTCGTATTATCAACTTTATATTTTAACGTACAATATGAAAATGGAAGTAGCTTACGTTTTTAATTACACAATGCAGTTACTTGGCTCCCGAGTATTTTATGCATGGGAAAGTTACTGAGAAAATTGATGTGTATGCGTTTGGAGTGGTGCTTCTTGAGCTTCTTACAAGAAGGAAACCAATAGCCAGTGGATATCCAAAGGGCGAAGAGAGCCTCGTTATGTGGGTATGTCCGTTTCTAACCTTTTTCTCTTTGGTAATTGTGGCTTGTCTATAACTTGAACTGGGATGGCCTTTATTATAACTTGAATATGTTAATAATATATGAGACATGGTGTTCAGGCAAAGCCGATTCTGAGTAGCGGGAAATATGCATGTTTGTTGGACCCAAGCTTGGGCGATGACTATGATTTCGACCAGATGGAGAGGATGGCTCTTGCTTCTACGCTGTGTATTAGACGTGCACCACGTGCTCGCCCCCAAATGACCACTGTAAGTCTTGTTCTTTATAAATCAAAGACATTCGTTTACGAATACTTGCTTTGTGATTGGCTGCTAATTATTGCTAGTATCACTTCAATGTTTTGAATAGTAATGATAAATGACATCTTTGGCCCAACTAGGGTTATATGACATTTTTGACAAATTTAAGAACAGTTCTATCTAACAAAAGAATGCCTCTTTCTAATACAAGAATGCTTCAAAATCCGTCAAAAAGGCATACATTTAAAAAAAAGAAAAACATATGTGACAGGGTTAGGGGCTCGTTTGTTTTTTATAAGTTGCATCCTAAAACCTCCTAAGTCTGAAAATTAAGAGGTTTGCAAACTTAAGACCGTTTGTTTTATTTTTTAAAAAATGCCTGAAAAGTGAAAACCTCTTACCGTCCTCTGAAATTTTAAGAGGTGCACCATCCACCTCTTATCTTTTAGACGTGAATTTAGACTTGAGACTTGAGACCTATTAAAAAACAAACGACACCTTATTCTCCTAAATAACCGACCCTTGAATTGTAAGAAAGGCCCTATAACCAAAGCAAACAAGACGTGTATATCCCATCTGGAGGTGGGGTCTTAGGGAATTTGTTGTTGTTTGTTTAGAAGTTGAACGGAAGTGGTTAATGAACTTGCGTCCGTAGGTTTTGAAACTGCTTGGAGGTGATGTTGAGGTGACAAAATGGGCGAGGCTAGAAGTGGATTCTACGGGTGGGTCAGATGCTGGTGGACTACAACATATTAGCAACATAGCAGAAGAGGAAGAGGAAGGGTTTTCTCAATCGAATCTAAGGTCGCATCTTAACCTTGCTTTGCTGGATATCGAGGACTCTTCTCTTTCCATGGGCAGCAGCATCGAGGAGAGCATCTCCATCGAGGATTACCTGCGAGGGAGGTGGAGCCGATCCTCGAGTTTTGATTGATTGATGGATGTGTAAATAGATTTTGAAATTTTAAGCCACTGTGGATTGTTTGGATGGATGAGAGGTTGTTTGCTAGTTGCTTGGTGTGTTGCCCTCCTCCTCCTTCTCAGTTGAAATCAACAACTGAAACTCAATCAAAGTGAGTTTTTTTTTGGGTGATCAAGTTTATAATAAGATCCCATCCTGTTTTTGTATGCTTCTATTTTTGTATATTTAGTAGTCAATAAACTCATGTATGTACTTGTTACATGTTTGTGCACACTCACCTCTTGTTTTGCTTTCTTGTTTCTTTTAATTTTTATTAGTAAGTTGGAAGCTGTTTGGCTCACGGAATTTGATGGAATTGGAATGAAAAATTCCTTAGTGATGTTTGGTTTGTGAAATGAACTTGGCGGAATCCTTTGAATTCTATTGAATTCTACTATCATTCCGTGGGTTAGGTGAAGGAGTTGATCTCCTAGCAACCAAATGTGTAGTCCGATTCCATTCCAAAGGATCATTTTGTGGGTTAAGTGAAGGAAGTCCTTTAAAGAATTTCAATTTCATCAAATTCCATTTTATAACCAAATACCCCCTTGGGTGGCGATTGGTTTGCTGAATGTTTTTGGATGGAATAGAACTTGTTAAAAAATTTGACTTTGAAGGAATTTAAATAAAAATGTTGTTAGCTTTGGCTATCGGTTTGGTTGACATAATTGAAATGGAACTTGTTAAAGAAATGGAACTTGTTAAAGAAGTTGGAATCTGTTTGTTTGGATTACAGAATGTAGCTTTAGAATTGAAATGAAGTTTTGGTAAATGATCAAAATACTTTTCCTAATATTTTTAATTTTTTAACACAAAAAACAAATAAAATACACTTTATTTTTTTAAAATGAAAATACTTTAATAAAACAATTATTTACTTTATCATAATTTAATAAAATAATTTTTAAATATTTTAATATAATAAATATTAAATAATTTAATAAAAAATAATTTAATAATTTAATAAAATAAATATTATATATCCTAGTAAAATAATTTAATAACAATTTATTTATAAATAATGTAACAAAACAATAATAAAATAAAATAATTATTAAATAATAAAATAATTAGGGAAAGGCAATTTGGGTATAAATAGATTAATTTTCATTCTAACGAAATTCCTACGATTCATCAAGGAATGATGGTAAATTCTTTTATCTATTTAAAGATTTCATCATCAAAAAACTTACAAAATAAGGGAATGAAACATAATCAAGGGAGCTTAGCATTCTAATTCTACCTGATTTTCATCAGATTTTACAAACCAAACACATCCCGTTAAGGTTTTCATATGAACATTTTGGATAGAGACCAAAAATTTTATGTGGATCATACCCTCAATTCTATCACTGTTTGGCATAAACTGAGTTTAACAGGTTTATCGTTATCAAATTGTGTTTTTTTCTTTTCTTGCAATAAGTGCTTAAAAGTTAGAACCCTTTTAACTTATTTTTGTTGGACAAGAGCTTAACCACCTTTTATAAGATATGATGCACTTGAAGAAATTTAAAATGTTTATTATAGAATTATCAAGAAAAACTTACCCACGGCGAAGAACCTAAAGTGTTAAAGAAGTCTCTTTACCTTTAATTTAAAATCAAATTTCTCAACAAAACTGACGTAATTCGCGAAGATAATGGCACAAAATAAGATGGGCATGTCGCATGTGTACACCAAATAAATCTTGGCAAAAACATACACCCAAAATTCATCCTAAAAAAACCCAGAATATATATCAACAAGTTATTTATAAATATTTGCTTAAAGTAATGAGAAATGTTTGGAAATATTAGCATAATTCTGGGAAAAAAAATAACAAAACCCTTTGAGATAATGAAAGTTTAAATAAAAACTCAAGTCTAATTGTGATCGTAAGGATAGTCAAGAGCGTGTCATATATTCAGTCTCAATAATACAGGATTATTCAGACTGAATACTACGCATTATTCAAGGTGAATAGTACAACATTCAGACTAAGTAATATTGAATGCTATATTAGTCTGAATTATGTGTTATTCACCATGAATAATGCATAAGATTCGGTCTGAATAATTCTGTATTGATAGAAGCCGAATAGGTACGTGTCACTCTCTCGCTATCCGCACGTTCGTAATTAGATTTGAGTTTTCGTTTGAACCTACCCGATATATTCTCATTAGGCCATGAGTACCACAGCTTGGGCTCACAGCGGGTTGGGAAAAATTTTCAAGCGGGTTCGGCAGGGAGTGCTACACCACACGCGGGTTCAAGCCATGGGTTTAAGGGCAGTTTCTAGAACCTGTTCCTACTTGCTCTCTCTCTCTCTCTCTCTCTCTTCCCTCTTTCTCTCTTTCTCCCTTTCTATCTCTTCTATATTTATATTTAAAAATAATAAAAAAATGGAAAGGGTGCGAGGGTATGCAAGATTGTGATTCGGGATTTGAAAGGTTGGTAAGGATTTGAAAGTATGATAGTGGAAAGTTAATGTGACAACAAAAGGTTAAAACCACAACTTTGTGTGCTACTCATGGTTTAGGTTGTTCGTAGCACGGAAATGGTTTCGCGGTGGGCTCATGGGCAGTTTCCCTAACTCGCCATCCTTCACTCTCTTTCTCTATCCTATATATTTAAAATCTAACTAAAGTGAAACCATGAAATTAACCGTGAAACTATGTGATGCGGGCCGAGCTGTGGAAGAGCTGGCTTTGGCGTTTCTGGAGGCCCATGATCGGTCCAACTTCAAACGGGCATAACTTTCGCTCCGGTTGTCCGTTTTGGACGATCCACCTATCGATTCGAAGCCTGCGACAGGGAGCACGCCTAGGTAGGACCCGTAGGGGCCTATGGACGTTTCGGACCTTAAAAACGCTGTTTTAGTGCCGTTTTGGCTGTTTTTGTGTTTTTTTTTTACGTTTTAGGCTTTTGTTTTGGGCTTTATTGTTCGGCCTGTTACTTTTGGGCAGGCCCGGTTCGTTTGGTTGCTTATTTAGGTTTAATTTCGTGTTTTGCAAGACAGTTAATGAATGCTACAGAACTTTTGTTTTATTTCCAATTTTTGAATTCTCAATTAGGGTTCAGGTTTTGAAGTCTAGGGTTTGGTATTCTACGAATCAACAAACCTTGGAAGAGATTGAATACGGTATTCCTTGAATCAACGTATTTTGATCTTTGTTTATCCCCACACACGCTACATCACTATGTATTTTGTGTGGTATGAGATTTGAAAGGTTGATGATGGTTTGATGGATGGATAGTGAAAAGCTAACATGACACTAATGTGACTATGAAACCACCAAACCAAATAATTGTATTTGTTTGGTACTTTTGGCCTTGTATCAAAAGAATTCAAAGAAATAAAAAGCGACTTTGACCTTTAAACTATTGGCTATTGTTTTCTAGTGTATGGACCTTATAAAGGGCTTGGTTGTTGTGTGGTTGCTATTTTCAGACTGTAACAGAGTCACACACCACTATCTCTTCTTGGCTTTCCAGTTGTTGTAGAATTGCTTTAAATCAAGATATAATTTGGAAAATATCTACAACTATAAGTAATTTGCTTGGTATATCATGTGACCTTAAATATTGAAATCATGTACATGTAGAGATATTTAGTGAACATTTACCAAATAGTTGTTTGGGTAACCGTTTTATCGATAAAATTCAACAATATATCATATAAATATCATGTGGTGGTTTATTCATATTTGCACATTTGGAAAATTATTTGATATTTTATGCATTTTTGGTATGAACCATAATGTTAGTGAATTGTGGACTTAAGTTTTATACTCAAGAGTATACTGGGATGATAGATGATTATATGGAACTCTGCATATTTTAGCATATTTATACAAATTTACGTTTTATGGTTTATTGACCTAACTTGGAGATTTTGTTTATAGGGGTCATTTTCATGATTATAAATGCACTTATGGAGTTATGATATAGATTATAAACATTTTTTTTCTCCATTTGAGATTTATGAATATATAGAATTTTCATGTAGAAACTAGGAGGGTAGAGTCTTTAGGTGTTACATTTGGAGTAGATACTAAGATTTTTGCCGCGTGAGGTGTTATCGTAGAGGTAGATATTAATTAAGTGTGTTGAGCATTGAGGTGTTATTCGTAAGAATAGACACTAAGGACAACAGGCTCTTGAGGTGAAACTTGTTGAGTAATCGTTAGAATATTTGGACTATAAGTCTTGAGGTGTTACTCGACGATATTGTTTGGGCGACATATTTTTGTATTGCCGTCACTCTCGACGGATACGAATCTCCCTCGTTTACTTCTCAATCGAGATATATATTAAATCAAATTCTTTTTAAAGATGCAATTCATAGAAAGACATGAGATTACTAAGTTAAAAAAAATAAAAATTCATAATCTACTTTTTATGCTTCTCATTAGCTTAAGTTTTCGTACCATTTTTATATTTGATGCATGAATACATTTATTTATTTTAGAGAAATAGAATAGAAGGCGAAGTGGTCAAATGCAAATGGCTATCATTGAAAAGATGGCTACTTGTTAGTTGTCTTTATGCTCTTTACATGTACGCC
>CM058041.1:18249333-18268429 GCA_030169165.1 Centaurea solstitialis
TTAACGAGCTCAAGCTCAAGCTTGACACATAAGGCTCGAAACGAGCCAAACTTTTATGAACTTAAATGAACCGAGCTCGAGCTTAGTCGAGCTCGAGCTCGGCACGACTTATTTACACCCCACCTCCATAAAGAGAAAGGTTTATGCGAGAAAGATAACTTTTTAAAAAATAGTACCATACACATCAATATAACTAAATTGTGGTCCTGAAAAATTTTCATTTGAATTTGAGAAAACTCTAATTTTGTACCCCTATATTGATAAGTTTAAAAGGGTGTTGTTGTGGTTTCCATTTTGTATAACTATGTTTATGGTGAGAAATGAGTTTATGTGTGTTGAGTAGGATAAGGAGAAGTGTCGTTGTATGCTTTCTAATCTTAAAAACATTTTATCAATACCCTAAGTGATGTAAAACATTTTGAAAATTTTTGTGCATCATTTTAGAGGAAGAAAAATGTTTTTTGAAAGCATTAGGATTAAAGCCATTTAAAAGTTGAACATCTTTCAACAATTTAACTTGGTAAAATTTTGGATTTTATGAAAATGTCCAAGTCCTCAAGCATTTGGACCTTTATTGTGCGAATTATCCAAGTGAATAGTAGCTACTTGGACCCAACAAGTACGACTAGGAATTGTTGTCAAACATAACTTATACGAAGTTGTCAAGGACGGAGCCAACTTTGGCCCAGGATTGGCCCTGGCCCACCTTAAGATGCTTCAAAAGTGAATTTTTTAGGGTTAATTTCATATATGCCCTTATTAAAGTTGAAAATATCATATTTACACAACATAATCTAATAATATCATATATATCCTTCATAAACTATCAAAATATTATATTTACCCAAATAACAATTTTAATCAATTTTTAATTATTTCAAATCAAATTTAATAATCTAAAACACTTAAATTACTATAATACCCTTGTATTATCTTGATTGACGTGATAACCACCACCTACACTCCACTTACTATTTGAAAAAAGTGGCCACATACTTGATTTTAATAATATTATTTTTTACACAGCAAGACATGAAAACTTTTATTACCTACCAACAAGAAGAAACAAACCAAAGGTCCATGACCAAACTACACAGTAACACACAACACAAACTTGAGATTAAACTCCATGCCATTCATTTCTATTAATTTTTCTCTTCATCTCATGTTTCCATCATTCATAGAACTTCACATATGGCGACGACGACCACCACCACCACCAAAATCATCGATTCTCATCAGATTGGATGCGTTCAGAAGGGTTGAAGGAACGATACGGGTGTTCAAAAGGTACTAACCTGCCTCGTCAACTATTAACCGGGTTTTCGTATGCATCCGATCTGTTTTCTAAGTCGGTCATAATTATACTTTCTCTAGTTAGGGTGCCTTTGGTTTCTGCTGTATTTCGATGATAGCTTTGGTGTTTGATTTTTGGTTCTTGAACTGGTTGTATTTGGTTCTGATAATAAAATTCTGCCGTTGTAAAAAAAATCAAATCAAATGTTGGGATTTCTGCTAATTAAATCTCTTTGTTGTAGGTGATGAAAGCTTTTGGGAGTGTAATAATGGAGGAATTAGGGACTGAGAGAAATGGTGGTTTGAAACATGGAAGAAAGGGGGAAGAAATTGGAGTCAAAGGTAGGGAGAGAAGAGGGTCTTTTTCAAGATAGGGGTAAAATTGTCAGTTTATTAAAAATTACAATTTTAGATTATTAAATTTGATTTAAAATAATTAATTAAAATTTGATTAAAATTGTTATTTGGGTAAATATGATATTTTGATAGTTTAGGAAGGGTATTATTAGATTAGGTTGGGTAAATATGATATTTTCAACTTTAATAAGGGCATATATGAAATTAGGCTTTTTTTTAATAGAGCAAGTTACTCTTTTCCATGCTTAGTAATATTAATCAAATATATGCCCACCCTTCTATTTATTTGCCAATGATAATTGCCTCTAAAGTAAGTAAACCTGGACATTTTTTTTTTTATAAATGAGATTTTTTTATTCTATAAAATAAGGAATAAGATACACCCACATAGATATAAAGTTGGGTTCACATTAGACCTGTTTGTTTTTTGAGGCCCGTGAGACTATATTTTTATGCTTGAAATTTCATCACGAAATAACCTGAACCTCCATAGCGAAAACATTGTGAAGTTTCAAGTGAAAAATTGTAATCTCACAAGTTTCACGAAAACATATATAGTCGTACCCTTCTTGTAATCCCCAGGCTCTCTATATACATATATATGGCAAATCAAATGAGTGCCATAAAATATTATAAACTATGAGAACTGACCGAAAGTATTTATTTTACATTGTATTTTATTACCAAAGGCTAAGATTTAAGATATATATTGTTTCACGTTCATAATGTGATAATTTCACATATATTTATTTCACCATGTAAAACCTTTTCATAGGGGTGTGCAGAAATCAACCGATCCAATTACAACCGACCGATCCAATTATAAACCGACCGACAATGATTGGATATCCAATTGTAATTGGATCGGATCGGATGGAAAAATTTGACATCCAATTGGATCGGATCGGTTCTTGGATGGTAGTCTAGAACCGACCAAAACCGACCGATCCAATCCAATTTACCATCCAATCTCAACCGACCGGACCCATCCAATCATCATCCAATGTACCCAATTACCATTATTGTATTGTATATTTTAACTTTTTAGCATTACTTAATAGTTATTGAATGGATGAAACTAAACATTATGTCATTGTTTGAAATATTGAATTATTATATGAATTATTGTGAAATGGATTAAAAAGATTCGATGGATGATTGGATGGATTTAACTAGACCATCCATCCAACGTCGGATGGAACTGGTCCGATCCAATGGATATCCAATAAGAAAATCCAGTGGATGGAACCGAACCGATCCAATCATCCACTGGATTGGGAAAATCCAACATCCAATGGATGATTGGATCGGTTTGGTTGGAGAAATCCAGCATCCAATAGATGATTGGATCGGATTGGATCACCTCAAATTCATTGGATTTCATGTATAATCCTTGATTAAAAAACTCTTGGAAAGACAAAATATTTATATTGTCTTTACGAGTCTGTAACTTGTTTTATGGTTCTTAGTTAATTATCCGTCAAATATATATACTATATATATATATATGTGTGTGTGTGTGTGTGTGTGTGTGTTTTGGTTTTCTCTTGTTTTATATAGGACCACCCTCGATGTTTTTTTCTAGCTCCGCCCCTGTTGGTCGCACAAGAAGGGTACGACTATATTGGTTAGCTAGACCTTTATGGTGCGACTAGCACTCATCATCGAAATGTAGTATACAATAGATTCTTTCTAACTAAAAAATTTGAGCTAAATCCAAGATACAGTTTAGGCTGCTAAAGATGTTGGACCTACACACATTTTTCTATACGATTTCTAACTTTTCTCGACTGACTTCATAATGATCTAAACTTCGTAAATTACTACATTTAAGTGTTATAAACATCTAAAACACTAAATATAGTTTAATGGTTGTTATCCTAATCTTAATCATGTCATTTTTTTTCTCTTAGACATTTAATCGAACACTTGGTGTGTCATTTAACGTTTTGATACAATCTTACAAATTTGATTCTACACTTTACGCATTTGATTCTTACTTCAATTTTGACTAAATCAGAGTAATCTAAACATATATACCAACCCAATTTTTCAATACCAAATCATAGTCTAAACATAAACCCAAATAAAAATCAAACTCATGAACTAACGTGAAAGGAGCAATAAAGATATACCTTCATATGGATCCGACGAGACGATGGGTGTAATATCCCCTAATGATATGAATGATATAAAGTATGTCATCTAGTTGTATTTATTTAATTCTATTAATTCTTTTTAAAATGTAATAATAAAGAGTTTAATCATTTGGAGACTTTTAATCCTTTACAATCTTCGATTGACAATTACATACGATACAAAACCGGTAAGTTAACATATTAGTTTTTAAAACCAGGATCCTATAATTTAGTTTTTGGATGAAATAAACTATGTCAAAAGAACTTGACCTTGAAATGGAACTGAAATTGAGAATGTTGTTACCATATTTTAGTTCACAAATGAGAATAAAATCTATTAAAGAATTGGAATTTGTCAATTTGGTTCGCAGAATGCAAATTTGAAATTAGAATGAAATTTTAGTAAAGGATCGAAATACTCTTTTTTTTTTTAATTTTAATTATTTTAAACACAAAATGCTTAATAAAATAGTCATTAAATATTGTACTTTTTACCAAAAATACTTTAATATAATTTATAAAAATATTTTAATAAAATAACTGTTATATAACTTCATAGTATAATTATTAAAAACTTTATTTTTTAATAGGTATATTGGATCAATGGTATATTTGATGATATGAAAAAAATAAATTACATTTCGTCGAAATACCTACTACTTCTTTCCTTTATCCAATATAATGAAATTCAAAGATTAATGAAAAAGAATAAATCAGAAAAAAAGATCTATAAAATTCAACATTTCAATTCCATTATTTTTTTCTAGAATCTGCGAACCAAATGCCGCATTAGGTCTTTTGGTAGCCCATGCAGTCTTGGCCATGGGTTTCCGTGTGCGGGCTTATGGCTCGTCGCTTGCCATTGCCTGGTATAGGCTTGTGGCATGGGTTCCAGCGGCTTGCAACTACCTGCTGTCTCTCTCTCTCTCTCTCTCTCTCTCTCTCTTTCTCTATTCACTCTCCTTTATCTCTTTCTCTCTCTTGAAATATATATATATATATATATATATATATACACACACAAATAACTCGCGCGGTCCAGAATAAAAAACAAAAGAGTTTGGAGTATTAAAAAATTTGTATCCATAGATATTCGGGGTTGTCGTAGTGATACTTATTGAGGGCTTAGTGAGGCTTAGGGTGGAGGGAATGGTCACCCCCATTCACCCCTCTTGCCATATTAGCATTTTCCTCTCTTTCTATTATCTTCCTATTCCACCATTCTATCCCTACGAAACCCGATAATAGTTATCTCATTCTACCCCTCCACCCTTCCCTATTTTTTATTTTTTATTATATAATTCAAATAAATATTAAAAACAATATAAATAAAAATCTTAATTTATTAATTAATAAAAATAACAGTGTCATATAAAATTAAAAATTACAGTTAAATGTAACACTAATGTAACAATTAGGGCTTAAGGACACATAGGTTGCGTTACATAAAGGCGTTAGTACCAAAAACCGGACTTCAAATTTCATTAAAACCTCGAAGCTATATAGATAGATCTACACTTTCGTTTTTTAGACCAACCTGGATAATAATAGTGTACAATTAAAAACGTGATTTAACTTAGAAATACGATGCTACCCAACCACAATTGACTTTCTCACGCATTACAATTGAGAAAAAAAAAATTGATATCTTGAGCTTTCAACTAGAGTGCATGGCCTATAAATTAGAGTGCCACCTTGAAACAATGATTATTCAATTAATCTAGTGGCCAATTAAGTACATCAATTAAGCAATAATCATCCAACAAATCCAAATGGTTGAGCGTCCTTTGGCCAACTTTCCTCCTTGTGTATGGGGTGATCTCTTCCTATCATTCTCTCTTGACAATTCGGTAAGAGACTTCCCATTAAATATAATTGTTTTTTCTTGTTCATTTTTAAGATGAATATACGTTGCTCGTTTATAGGAATTGGAAGGCTATGCCAAAGCCATGGAGGAGCCAAAAGAAGAATTGACAAGATTGATCGTTGATCCTGCAATGGATACAAATACAAAACTAAGTTTAATTTATTTGGTACACCGTCTTGGTTTGACGTATCTGTTCTTGCAAGAGGTTGAAACACAACTTGATAAACTTTTTAAGGAGTTGAACTTTCAAGATTATGATAAAGCTGATCTCTACACTATTTCAGTTAACTTTCAAGTTTTTCGACATCATGGTTACAAAGTGTCTTGTGGTAACACTCTTTCCATTTCAATCAGAATTTGCATGAATGCATATATACATGACGAATAGAGAACACTTAAGAACCTTATTTCTTGTTTACACCACCAAACAAACTTATATAACGTGTTGGATGTGTTGGACCACAACGTTTATAGGGATATTTTCACTACAACAAAGCTAAATTTAAAGAACGCCTAAACTAATAAAGCATCTCAATAGAATATTTTATAAGACCAAACAAAAAAAGCATCCCATCAAAAAATGTTACAATAAGTTGATAGGATGTTTTTAAGGGACGTAACAAGTCTTTTTAGGACATTTTAAACATAAAATGTCGTAATGGCTAATTTTATAGGTAGTTTCCCATCTTTTTATAGGACACTTGTGTATGTATGACATTTTTTTCAGCTAGTGTCCTATAAAATAGTTAATAGGACGCTATATTTAAAAAATATTTTAAAAGTAATTGTTAGGACATCTAATAACGTACTATAATTCTTTTGTAACAATTTTGGGTAGGGAATTTTTTTTTGTTAGGTCTTAGAGCATCTCCAACAACTTTTCTAAAAATAGAGAAAATAAAGATTTTGTTCTCTATATTGCTCCAACAGATTCTTTATAACGATCTCTAAAATAGAGAAAACATGAAAAAAACTCCAAGTTTACAAAATTCTCTAAAACTTGATGTTTGGAGAAAGAAATCAGTATTTTATTCTGTTCCACCAATGAGATTAGAGTTTTATTATATATATAAGGGTTTAGTTCCTCAAAATGTATCTAGGTTGTCACGTTTTGCTATTGTATATATTGTACTTCAAAAATTACCAATTAATACATCATACTACTAATAACCTACCATGTAGTGTATTGGAGAACTTGTTGAAGAGGTAGCCGGTCATTCCGGCCATCAGGTCACTTCTCCGGCGAGACTTTTTCCGGCAAAAACTTATCTTCTCCAGCAACCTTCATCTCCGGCAAGAAGCCATCTTTTTCCGGCGAGACTTTTAGCACGAACAAAAACCTCCATCTCTGACACCCACCATCTTCTCCGGCAACCTCCATCTCCGCCACCTACCATCTTCTCCGGCAACGTCAATCTCCGCCACCTACCATCTTCTCCGGTGACCTCCATCTCCGCCACCCACCATCTTCTCCAGCAACGTCAATCTCCGCCACCCACCATCTTCTCCGACGACCTTCATCAAACCTTCTGCAAACCCACCAGCTTACTCCACTCCGAAAACAGTTGTACATTGTCCGAAATATGAATTCTTGGTATTACAGAGAATTGTCAACTGATGATTGCAATTACAAACTCAAGGCGTATACATATACAATTACAAGGAGGAAAATCTAGAGATAAAAAAGGTAACAGAAAATTCTGTAGCTAAGAATAAGGTTACCAAAATAATTCCTACAATTAAGCTAACGGAAGATATGATTGAAATTAGAATAAATGTACAACAATATAGAAGGCAAGTATATCACTTTACATTCCCCCGCAAGATGAACAAGCTATTTGCGAGACCAATCTTGGAAACCAGAAATTGAAAACGTGGTCGTAGTAATGGCTTAGTAAGAACGTCGGCTAGTTGATCATCACCCGATATATGTGTTACTCGTAGAGATCCATTTTGAACTTTTTCACGAACAAAATGGAAATCCAATGCTAAATGCTTCATTCGGGAATGAAAAACCGGATTTGCAGGATATGTAGTGGCACTTAAATTGTCGCAGTAGATGACAGGAACCATAGGTAATGTGAAACTTAACTCAGATAAAAAGATTAGTGAGCCATTGGACTTCAGTAGTAGTAGAGGCTACGGCTCTAAACTCGGCCTTAGTGGAGCTACGGGCTAAAGTAGTTTGACGTTTGGAGCTCCAAGCAATAGGATTACGTTTTAAAGCTGTCCAATGTTGGTGAGTAGGAGCATGCATAAATTGGGACAACTTATTGACAATGAATGCAATGTCTGGACGTGTCAGAGATAAGTACTGCAATGCACCAACAATGGACCTGTATTCGGTTGGAGAAAGATGGGTGGGAGCACCATGTAATGTGAGAGTTTCAGAGCAAGTAATGGGAGTGGTAATTGGCCTGCAGTCACTCATATTGGTTTTGTGTATGATGTCAGAAATGTATTTCTTTTGGGAAAGGAGAAGCCCGTGTGGATGAGGAAGAACCTCAATACCAAGAAAATAAGATAGAGAGCCTAGGTCTTTTAAGGAGAATTTGTTTGACAGAAGTTTAATAAAACGAGTAACCAAAGAAGCGGAAGGTCCAGTGATGATAATATCATCAACATATACCACGATATAGAGAGGGGAGGAACCCACGGTTAGGGTAAAAAGAGAAGAATTGGATATGGTTGGTTTAAAACCATGAGAAACAAGGTAGGATTTTAGTTCATCATACCATGCGCGAGAGGCTTGTTTGAGTCCATAAGTTGCTTTATTTAATTTACAGACATGGGTCGGAAAAGCCGGATTAACAAAACCAGGAGGTTGAGACATAAAAACATCCTCATTAAGAGTGCCTTGAAGAAAAGCATTATTTATATGTAATTGATGAAGAACCCGACCTTGTGAAACGGCTAGAGTGAGGATAAGACATAAAGTGGCCGGTTTGAGAACCGGGCTAAAGGTTTCAAGGTAATCAATGCCAGGTCGTTGGGTGAAGCCTTTCGCCACAAGACGAGCTTTTAAGCGATCTATGGATCCATCCGGATTATATTTAATTCAATACACCCATTTTGAGCCTACAAGATTAAGAGCATGTGACGACGGAACAAGAGTCCAGGTGTTGTTGTTTTTTAAAGCATCAAATTCAAGTTGCATAGCATGACGCCAGGAGGTATGTTTGAGAGCATGAGTAATAGTTGGGGGTTCGGTAAAGGAGGAGGTGGTAGTGGTATAGAGTCTAAAATCAGAATTATGATATTTAGAATTGGGTTTGGGGTTGTGTCTAGTATTATGTATGGGTGGAGGTGATGGAGTTGGGGTGGGGGTAGGTGGGGTAGATGTGAGGGGATTTTTTTGATCAGTAGGTAAAAAAGTAGAGGAAGGAGTGGAGGAATCAGGTGTATGGGAGGTTGTGGTTAGAGCTGTCAAGTTTTGCATAGGGGTAGAAGAAGTGGGTGGGGAGGAAGTAAGATGGATGGAGAATGGAATCCACTCATCATAATTTATAGTATTAGGAGTGGCAGAAGAAGTTAATTGTTGAAAAGGAAAGATATTTTCAACAAAAACAACATGACGGGAGGTGAAAAGTTTATAAGTGGTTGGGTCAATCGAGTAGTAAGTGCTTTGAGTGGGAGAATAACCAACAAATATACAAGGACGTGATCGTTGATGAAGTTTATGAGGTGAATATGGGCGTAGCCAAGGGTAACAGAAACATCCGAAGCTACGAAGTTTGTGATAATTTGGTTGTTTGTTAAATAGGCTAAGAAAAGGTGAAGAGTTATTTAGTGTTGGAATTGGAAGACGATTAATAAGATACACCACCGTGGTAAAGGCAAACGGCCAAAAAGTGACCGGTAATGTGGCATGAGAAAGAAGTGCCAATCCAGTTTCAACAATATGTCGATGTCTACGCTCGGCATATCCGTTATGTTCGGGTGTATGTGGCGGTGAAGTAAGATGAGAAATGCCATAAGAAAAAAATAATTTTCTTCTTGTCAGAGAAGACTTGTTTGATTTTCTGATTAATATAATTTTCAACAAGTCGTTGAAAACATATAAATGTGGCAAGTGAGTCCGATTTGTTTTTGAGAGGAAAAAGCCAAATGTATTTTGTATAATGATCAACAAAAATGATATAATACTTGTAGTTATCATATAAGGTAACTGGAGAACACCAAACATCGGAAAATAGTAAATCAAGTGGAGCTTTAGATGTAAGAGCTGATTCAAAAAACGGTAACTTATGACTTTTATTAACATGGCATGCATTACAATGATCATGAGTAGTATTGGAATGAAAAGAAATGAGAGATGATAGAAGCTTGAAAACTTTATTGTGAGGGTGTCCAAGCCTATGATGCCATGTAGTGGAATTGGTACGATGCATGGTGAAAACGGTCGGTGAGGATGGCAGATGTCGTGAGCGAAGCTCATACATCCCTTTGACTGTCGTTCCCTTGAGAATTTGAGTTTTCGTTGCTCGATCCTTGATAACAAAAATAGAATAGTAGAATTTTATGAGTAAATAATTATCAAGGCAAAGACGAGAGATAGAAATTATATTTTTAGCTAGAGATGGAACACACAATACATTTTTAAGAATGATGGATGTGTGTGGAGTGTGTAGTAAAAGGGAGCCAATTTGAGTAATCTGTAGACAAGAACCATCACCTATTACAAGCTCCTCCGTCCCATCATACGGTGCATGGAAAGAGAGATTGTTGAGATTGGTAGTGACATGGTGAGAGGCTCCATTGTCAAAAATCCAGTTGGTGTATTCCGGAACATTGTTGAGATTCATGGTGTTAACTTGTGCCTTATTTGCCTGTATGTTTCGGTTAAAGGCTGGAATAGGAATACTAGGATGTACCTTCTTGAAGACCGGACAGTTTGTGAGAGAATGACCTCGTTGGTAGCACCATTGACATTTTCCGAGAAAGGGTTTGTTACCGACAGGTGTAGTTGGTGTGGGGAGAATACCGGAAGTGTTCATGGGCTGCCGATGATGGATGTGGTTGTTCCCGGTTCCTGCAGTATGTGACTTCTGTGTCCACTATTTATATCCTGGTCCACCACGGTTGGATTGCTGAAGATGGAAAACGGATGCCGGCTGATGAAGAGACGGTACAGTAATCTGTTGAGTAATAGAGAGCTCATGATTAATTAATTTTTCATGTAGCTCATTGAATGAGATCAAAGTGTCTCGTGCGTGAATATCATCCGGAATTGGCTTGTAACTAGATTGATCAAGACCGGTTAGGATAGCATAAATGACGTCTTCATCGTCCATTTTCTTTCCAAGGCTTGCGAGTTCATCAGTAATTGTTTTTGCTGCATGTACTCAGTTATGGACTGAGTAGGAGTTTTAGTTGTCTGCTTCAATCGATGCTTCAATTGATGCTTCAATTGTTTTATGTGTCCTCGGCTCGGGGAGGCATAAGTTTTAGCAAGGATTTGCCAGGCTTCATGCGATGAGGCTGCTCCAGTGATAAGAGGCACAATCTGAGGAGAAAGGATGTCCACAAGCACTCCAAAGAGTAGTCTATCTTGCCTAAACCATGGAAGATAGTCCTTATGCGGAGTTTCGGAACCATCTGCAGCGGTGGTCGGCTTAGGGGCTGGATGAGATCCATCTATGAATTTGAACAAATCCAATCCATAGAGGAGTGCTTCAACTTGTGTTTTCCAGGCTAGGTAATTCGATGTAGTAAGTTTTAGGGTAGCCGGCAAGGTGACCACTGTCAAATCTTTCATCGAAGGGTTGAGTAGAAGAGATGAATCAGAAGACATTGTTTTAGGTGAAGAAGGGAGCAAAGGAGATGATGAATGAGATGAGTTTTGTGAGGAGGTATTCGAGCCTTGCTCTCATACCATATGAATTCTTGGTATTACAGAGAATTGTCAAACTGATGATTGCAATTACAAACTCAAGGCCTATACATATACAATTACAAGGAGGAAAATCTGGAGATAAAAAGGTAACTGAAAATTTTGTAGCTAAGAATAAGGTTACCAAAATAATTCCTACAATTAAGCTAACGGAAGATATGATTGAAATTAGAATAAATGTACAACAATATAGAAGGCAAGTATATCACTTTACATGAAATACCCCTACCGCCACCACCGCCACCTTCAACAATCTTATCACCATCGACGGAATCATCGGCATCGTTGCCATAGAAAATGGTGGTCGTTGGGAAATCACCGGAAAAGATGGTGGTTGCCAGGAAGTCGTATGAGAAGATGGTGGTCGCCGAAAAAATTGTCGAAGAAGTCGGTGGTGGTGGTCGAAAAAGTCACCGAGAAGATGGTGGTGGCCGGAAAAAATGGTAGTGGCCGGAATGTCGCCGGAGAAGATGATCGGATGGCCGGAAAAGTCGTCGGAAGGGGGTGACCGGCGAGTAACCTTTGATAGCAGGTCAGATACATCAAATGGTAGGTTTTTAGTAGTGTGATGTATTAATTGGTAATTTTTGAAATACAGTATATACAATAGCAAAAGGTGACAACTTGGATACATTTTGGGGAATTAAACCCTTTATATAAAGATGTTTTCTTTAAAGTGTATTGGGATGATAAATTAGAGAATATTATAATAATATAATATATGTTAAAGTCATATTTATTGTAGTGTTGGAGAAATATATATTTATATAATTTACACACTTCTAACAATATTAATTCATGCAGATGTATTCAACAAATTCAAGGACCCTAGCTCGGGTACGTTTGAGGAATACATTACCAATGATGTGAAGGGCATGTTAGGCTTATATGAATCCTCACAACTGAGATTAGAAGGAGAATCTATTTTGGATGAAGCCTCATCATTCACAGAGAGTCGACTTAAAAGCATCGTGAACACTCTCAACGGTGACCTTGCACGTCAGGTCAAACAATCGTTGACTAGGCCCTTCCATCGAGGAATGCCAATACTAGAGGCAAGGCTATATTTCCAAAACTACAAAGAAGAATGTTCCACAGATGGCTCCCTACTGAAACTTGCAACGATGCACTTCAACTTTTTGCAGCTACAACAAAAGGAAGAACTTCGCATAGTCTCTAAGTAAGTAAATTAATATTATTGTTAACGAAAAATAATGTAATTAATTAAAGTTTGTAAATCTTTCAGGTGGTGGAAGGATATGAGGTTTCGAGAAACCACACCATATATAAGGGATAGAGTACCAGAAACGTACTTGTGGATATTGGTGTTATACTTTGAGCCACGTTACTCTCTAGCACGGATCATAACCACAAAAATTATATTGTTAGTTTTGGTTCTAGATGACACGTATGATGCATATGCGACTATTGAAGAGATTCGTCTTCTAACAGATGCTATAAATAGGTATTTACTATCAAAGTTTCCTCTTGAGTTTTTTTGCCTATATTCCAAAAATAGTTATATTGTTTAAAACTTATGTTGATTAATCAGTGGTCGATGACCTTACGATATTAACCTTCAGGTGGGATATTGGTGCCGTGGAGCAACTTCCAGAATATATTCAGCCATTCTTCAAAATCCTACTCGATGAATATGCTGATCTTGAGAAACAACTAGCAAAAGAAGGAAAGGAAAATTTTGTGATTGCATCAAAACAAGCAGTATGATTTCATTTTACAAATTTCATCTTAATAGTTATAAATTTTCTAGATCTTCTCTAATATTTATTTAATTTTGCACGCCTTGGAATCTATCTATATAGTTTCAAGAGTTAGCTAGAGGCTACCTTGAAGAGGCCGAGTGGACAAAAAGTGGATATGTGCCATCGTTTCAAGAGTATATGAAGAATGGGTTAATTACTTCTACCTACGGCCTTATGTCAAAAACTTCTTTAATAGGTATGGGTGATATAGTTACCGAAGATTCCTTGATTTGGTTTCAAAGTCATCCCAAGACTCTACAATCTGCAAAGTTAATTGGAAGACTTCAAGATGATGTCATGAGTTACCAGGTATATAAATTCCTTAAGATTCTAACTTTCTTACTAGCTAGGAGCATGCATATACGTGATTCTTTCTGTTAGAGTCCCACATCGGCTAGACTTGGACCAAATCTTCACTATATATGTTGGAACCCCCCTTCTCTCCTCAAGGGCTCTTTTGGAGATTAATCTAGGGGTTCCACATATTCTAACATGGTATCAGAGCAAGGTTCACCCGTGGTTGGTCAAAAAGCCGCACGGACTCCACGTAACCCAAAGTATCCACGTGTTAGGCTAAAAGAACGCCACACGTGAGGGGGCGTGTTGAGCAATGTCCCATATTGGACACAAAGTGAACTTGTAATATGCTTATAAGGGTCCTGGGCTACTCTACTCATAGCCAATTGGTTTTGAGTTGGAACCCCACAAACTTACATGGTATCAGAGCCAAGGTCTACCACTCTAGGGACTGACACGCCGGCACTTTTCTGGCCCTCTCGTGGCCTTCTTCTTGGCCCTCCATCACTAACATGTCGCCTCTCTCTTGGCCCTCTCCTGGTCCTCTCGTGACCCTTCTAGGCTCTCTATCTAGCCTCTGTTGGAGGGGGCGTGTTAGAGTCCCACATCGGCTAGACTTGGACCAAATCTTCACTATATATGTTGGAACCCCCCTTCTCTCCTTAAGGGCTCTTTTGGAGATTAATCTAGGGGTTCCACATATTCTAACACTTTCAAAAAATGAGCAATACGGATATAACATAAAAGAACAACGGTTGGCATTTGGTTCTTCTAATGTTCAATATTTACTACAATGACCTAGAATACTAAATATAATGCCTTAAACATTTATGTATTCTAACAATTCCTTGATGAAGTTTGAGCGTGAAAGAGGACAAGCAACCACAGGAGTTGATGCATATATCAAGAGCTTTGGTGTGTCCGAAAAAGAAGCTACTGACGAGCTGAAGAAAATTATTGAAAATGCATGGAAGGATGTAAACGAGGGTTGTCTCAAGCCAACAGAAGTTTCCAAGGATTTACTTGTCTTGAATCTTAATCTTGCACGGGTGATAGATGTTTTTTACAGGTACGACGATGCATTCACTTTTCCGGGAAAGAGCCTTAAAGAGTTTATTACTGTCTTGTTTCTTGATTCTGTACCAATGTAATCAAGCATTATATATCGGTTGTTGCTTTGTTTCGTTTGCTCAACATCAATAATTTTCCCTGTTATGAATGAATGAAAAACTATATCGTGTATTGGTACTTGAATATTGTTCTGCTTCATTTTGTTGATATTCTTGTTTAAGGCTATGCATGTCGCCTGTGGGCTCATGCATGAGTTCGGAGTGCGGGCTCCGCATGCATGGAGGGTTGCGTTACTACCCTTGTATGAGGGCTCCTAAGCCGTCTCGGCCTCTCATACCCGATCGATTTCTCTCTCCCTCTTTCTCTCTCTTGAAATATATATATATATTAAAATTAAAAATAAAAAAAATTAAGATTAGGGGTATATATATGAGGGTAGTGAGAGCTTGTGGGGTAGTGGTACTCCTGTTAAGGGCTTGGTGAGGATAATGGAAAGCTAATGTGACGATGATGTGACAGTGAGGGATTTGAACTCTTGTGGGTTGTGTTACCCATAGTGGTCTCAAGTATAGATCCATAACTTGATAAAATACCTTCTTCAACGTGATAAATCCTTGACTTGGCACCATGTTTATTATCATTGTAACCCAAACATCCGTTGAGAACAGGGGCGGATGTAATGGTTTGAGAAGGGGGGGAAGGGACCCCACTAAAATGGGATAAAAGAGAATTTTTTAGGGTAAAAAAAATATATTTTACCCTTCTACCTTACATCCCCCCACTAATTTCTTGTTAGGACCCCATCAACTAAAGAATTTGCATCGAAATCAACCAAAGAACCAAAAAAACACTTTTGAAATCAACCAAAAATTCAAAAATGTCCATCGAAATTGATAAAAATAGTTTATAAAACGCTTGAAATTAACCAAAAAATCTCTAAAAATCTCTCGAACATTATATTTAGGCTAAAAATACACCGGCAATTTTAGGTACATTTAATCTACCTTAAAGGTAACCCCACTAAGAAAAAATTCTGGATCCGCCACTGGTTGAGAACCCATCAAAACCAATCAATGTTGATCGAAAACCCAACCATTGACTTCGTATGCGTTTGTGTGTGTGTAAGCCAAAACTTACCACCTTCATTTTACATTAAGACCCATTGAGAACTTATATTATGTATGTGTATGTAACACCACAACCTATCACTTTTCATCTTTCAATGAGACGGATCGGAAACCAAAATAAACGAATATTGGGAAACTACATTAAAGTTTATAAGTTGAAGGAAGGTGTCTGGGTTGGTTTGGACTAGGGGTGTTCAAAAAAACCGAAAAACCGAGTAATCGACTTGCCCTGCACGAACCGAAACCGAAAAAACCGATATCCGCAAAACCCGTAACCCGAAAAACCCGAAAAGTCGGGTACCCGTTAAACGTAGGGCGGGTTCGGATTTTAAAATTCGGTGTCCGCGGGTACCCGCCTCGCCCCGCATGCTTTTAACTTATTTAAAAATATATATATATCTATATAGGTATATATATATTTATATTTATTTATTTATTAATATGTAATAACAAAAGCAATTTTTTTTAACATAAGAAAAACCATTTGACGTCAATCCTTAAAACCCTGCCTAAACTTACCTCTAGCAGCTTCCGTCCCCCAATTTTTTCTGTTTCGACATCGAGTGTTTGAGTAATGAACCGTTGAACTTTGGTATGTAGTCCGAGTCTCGGGCTCCTTTCATAAAGCAAATAAGATGTTTTAAGTATTTGGATAAAAGGATCCCGTGACTTTTTGCAAATGCAAATAAGGAGTTATTAATAAGTTAAAATGGTTTGACTTTTTAGGAATTGTTTGGGATTGTGTCTAAAACAACTTATTAATTTATATCATTATGGGGAAGGAAATAAGCTTTTTTGTAATTTTAAAAATTGGGTTTTTAGTTGAACCGGTGTGATGACTGGTTCCCGGTTCAACCATTGGTTCAACCGGTTCCAAACATTTTTATGTATTTTCCATTTTTTTAAATATATATATATATAGTATTAGGTTCAAATGAGAAGTGCTAAAAAAATGAGAAGTATAGAAGTAATATCCACTACTCATTCGGTCAATAAAGACGGCTTTGATCGGGTCACCCTTCTTTAATCGTCTCCACCCTCCATGATTCGCGTCTATCATAACCGGTCAAAACTGCCTTTATTGACCGGATGAGTGATGGAGATCACTTCTCTAATATTTTAATGAAATTAACATAATTTAGGAAATAAACTATATTTTATAATTTAATATTTTAATTGAAATTCCATTGAAGGGCATAAAAGTCAAGCTGTTTAACGATTCAAAATTAGGAAAGTTGATTATAAAACAATATTTTTAATTGACAATTATGCATTCCAAATTCAATTTTTTTGAGTCATAAGTGCATCTTCTCAAACAACGGAAATCATATTTATTTTGGAAATCGATTTTCTAGAAATCATAAGAGCATATTTGTTTTCTGGATTATTTTTTTTAAATCATACATTCTAGGCGATGAACGGTGATAAAACAAGAATGAAGTAGGGATGAAACGGAGATGATGGACGCGAATGTATGTGAGACAATCCATCCAATGAACGGTTTTCCAAATCGATTTTTTTTAAACAGAAATGAAGTAGGGATGAAACGATATGAATTTTTTTTGCCACGTGTCGCTCTCTCGGTTGTCCTCACGTTCACAACCGTGGTTCACATTTGAACTTTCCTCTCACTCACACTCTCTCTCTCTATATATATATATATAGAAGAAAGTTCAAATACAAACCACTTTTTGGTTGTGAACGTGAGGACAACCCAGAGCGCGACACGTGGCAAAAAAAATTCTGACACACGTGACTTTTTCCGCGACTTAGTGTTATTCAGTCTGAATAATAGTGTTATTCAGACTGAATAACACTAAGTCACGAGCTTTTTGGTTACAAGTCGCGCGTGTCACTGAATTTTCGGCGACTTAGTGTTATTTATACTGAATAACGCTTTATTCAGTCTGAATAAAGCGTTATTCAATATGAATAACACTAAGTCGCCGAAAATTCAGAGTGACACGTGGCGCTCTCGTTTGTCCTCATGTTCACAACCAAAAAGTGGTTTGTATTTCAACCCACCCATATATATATATATATATATATATATATAGGGAGATGGAGGAAAGTTCCAATGTGAACTCAATTTTCATTGTGAACGTGAGAACCACTAAAATCACGTCACGTAACAATCTGAATCGGCGCCAAAGGTTTATTCATACTGAATAAAACTTTATTTATTCACTCTGAAAAACATGAGTATTGAGATTGAGTATTGCCATGTGGCGCAATTTTAATGGTTCTCAGGTTCACAACTAAAGTTGAGTTCACATTTATATAAGGTTAGGTTCAAATGTGAACTCAATTTTAGTTGTGAATGTGAGAACCACTAAAATCGCATCACATGACAATATTCACTCTAAATATCATGCATTATTCAGAGTGAATGTAGTGAATATTTCTACGTGGTGCGATTTTAGTGGTCATGACGTTCACAATGATAAATGAGTTTTAATTTGAATTTTTTTTCTCTCTCTCTCTCTCTATATATATATAACTCACAATTTGATATCTACAAGTTAAAAAAAATATTCCTTAAAAAAAGTTAAAAATACAAATTACAATAACTTTTACATTAATCCAAAAAACATTAAAAAATAAATAATAACAAGTTTTTTTATCGGATCAACCGGTTTTTTATTGCGTCAATCCACTAATTCAATCCAGTCATAAAACCGATCATATTTGACCCAATCTTATCATCGGTTCTCGGTTCGACCATGTTTGGATACTATCCAGTCATAAAACCGATCATATTTGACCCAATCTTATCATCGGTTCTCGGTTCAACCATGTTTGGATACTTGGATGACTTCTCCAAAGAAAAAGAAGTCATTTATTAAAACACAATCCATTTTTAACTTTTCTAAAGAATAGATTAAGGGGGCATTTGGTTGGGGATATTGAGGGGTCAGGAATGAGAATGATAATGAATACTGCTGTTTGGTTTGATATTATATAATGGAATCATTCCTGCAAATCCATTAATTTCCATTCCTGACCAAATTGGGGGGAATGAAATTTTTATTTTTACTTGGTTATTTTCCACATATTGTTCTATTTATGGATGTTAAATGAAATATCTTTTGTATTTTCAAGTTGGAAAAACATATTTTTTTTAATATGAAACAATTTTTCATTAATTATATTGGATTAACCAAACAACATCAATACAATGCTCATTTCTATTCTCATTCTACTGCATTCCCATTTTTATATTTTCATTATCATTCCCTAGAATGAACCAAACTGCTGGTAAGCACTTCTTCATACAATTGTTTTCA